>BJEL01000062.1:1800000-2091544 GCA_019972355.1 Drosophila kohkoa | reverse complement strand
TTATACTGAGATATGCTGATATCGGAGATATGCTGAAAATGTACATGCAGTATATTCAAAATATACTGACAAATATACTATATTCATATAGTTCATATGAAATGTTGTTAACTTTTCATAATTATTGCTATACATTCCATATAGCAATTGCAAGGTGAAAAATGATTACCTGAAAACGTACTGAAAATGTTTAATATTCTATTGACCTCATAATTGTTATTAAATGTCTTGCTCTTACTTACCAATTAAGCTGTTTGAAAACCCGTGAATAAAGAAAACATTTTCCACATACTCGAACTATATTTATGCGTAAATAATAAGTTTTGCTTTATTGAATTTCATTCCATTAAAATGTTACCATATAATGACAGTTGTGTGTGTGTGTGTGTATGTCATTGTTTGTGTGTGTGTGTGTGTGTGTGTGTTGTATATTCATTAATCATCTGGTTTTTTGCACATACATACATATACCATAAATAAACGCCTAAGTACAATAATTTCCATTTGTTTTTGTCATTTAATTCTATGCTCATTGAAACTGTTAAATCGCGTATCGTTCGTGTACTTATCATATATGCATATATCGTATTGTTATTATTGTTTGTTTTCCAATTTCATTTTCATTTTACAATAAGTGAATTGCAACGTTCGTTTTTTGTGTGTCGATGAAGTTTACAAACATTTGAAAAATCATCACGAAATTCGAATTAAATTTTTATTAATGAGTTGAAAGTTTCATTTACATTTTTGCTGTACATCTTTTTTTTTTTGCCCTTCAATAAGAAAAGTACTTGTTATTCATCCTTGATAACTTGATTTCATTTCAATCATGTATATGGTGGAAATGGAATTTAATTAAAATTGGAAATTGGAAGAAGAAAAAAAATCACACTGCGATTTAACTTTTTCAATTCATGGTTGGGAAAGTGTTGTCATAGAAGAAACTGCATTTTAACTTTGCGTTTATAGAAAAATCATTGTTTGTTTTCTCTTCAATTTTTAATCATCTTTTTTTTTTTGCTTTTGCTTGTTTTTGTATTTTGTTTTATGTTTTTTTTTTCGTTTTGCTTCGCTCTCGTCTCGTTTTGATATGTTGATTAGCTGCATTGACGCTTTGATTTCATTTGCAACGACGACTCGACAATTTTTCCCTTTTGCCATCGAAATTCGATTTTCGCCCGCATCCTTTTCCTACTTAGTTTTTCGCTCTTCCACTCGCATTCTTAATATTTAAAAATGTGGAGATGGGGAAAACAACTTTCTGATAAAATTGCAATTTTAAAACGACTTTCATGCTCTTTAAATACTTTTTGCACTTTGATTTGTGTGTATTTTGTTGTTGTGTTGTGTTTGCTGTGCCTAATGTTGATTTATTTCTATGTTTAGTATTCTAGCAAGTGACACGCACATACACAAATGATATAAATATATTTATTTGCATGTTTTTTATGTAAAGCTTTCTGGGAAGCTGACTTTACTTTTAGCTGTGTGTTTGTTGTTCTTTATTTGTGTGGTTGGTAAACAAAACAATATAATTCTATGAAAAGTAATATATTAAATAATAATTTATATTTTATTTTTGTATTTTCTTGTTAATATAAGTATATTTTTAGTTTAGTTTGTTAAAATATTAGAGTTCAACTGCTTTTTTGATATATGTATGTATTTTCTGTCTATTAATCGTTATTTGTTTGTGTGTGATTTTAATTTTGAAACCTATTTGATGCGTGCTCTCAAAATTTCGTGGGGGCAGAGGGTCAAAATAGCTGGAGCATTGTCTATGGATCGATCTATCAGAGCAAGTTGAATATATTAAGTATGCGCAGTGTTAAACAATAATTGTAGCATACTTTGAGGCTTACGTATAAACTGTGTGTGTGTTTGTGTGTGAAGGGTGTGTTTGTGTGTGTGTGTGTACATACACATATAAGTGTTTTTATATATAGTATTATCTACTGTTGCGGTGTTGTCGTTCTTTGTGTCATTGACTATCATACACAAAAAAAATTCATAGCTTAGTTTAAGTATTTTTTATTTCTTTCCATTTTTTTTTTTTGCTTGTTAATTTTTTCTTCGTTTTTATTGTTACTTGCCTATATATCTCGTTTACGCTTTATATTTTGTTTATGTTTTTTTTTTTTGGGAAACAAAAGTGTCAAAATTATCGCTAAAGTGTTTTCACTTTTTTGTTTTTTTGTTTTATTTTTTTTTCACTACTTTCTGTGTGTGTTGAAAATTTACAACTCAAAATCGAATTGAAAAGCGTCTACACAAAAATTTAGATCTAAGTTACGTTTATAATTAAGTTTTCTTTTTTTTTTTTTGGGTTGCACATCGCTTTTTGTTCTACTTTTCTGCTGCTGTTGTTGTTGATATGTTTCATGCCCAAAAAAAAAAAAAATATAATTATATATGTATATAGAATAATCGCTGCTTGGCTGTTTAAGGCAACGGATAGTGATTCGATTGCTCAAAGTCTTTGTGCCGCGAACTCAAGCTGTCCAGCCGCCGATCGGTGATGGCCACAAATGGCAGCCGCTGCTTGCGACTCGAGCTGGTCGCCGTCGATGATGAGGACGATGATGATGATCCCACACCATCCACAACACGATGATAGACAAACGAGTTGAGCGGCGATGCGGCAGGCGGCGATGCAGCTGAAGGCGGCGCTGAAGTATTCTCTGCTCCAGGCCAGCTGCTTTGCTGTCCACGTCCGGCGACATTCGCCACAAATTGTGCGCTGCGACTGCGCGGCGTGCCGAGGAAGCTGCCCGCAATGGCCGGATAGAGTGGAAGCTTGAAGAGCGCCGCTTTTGGCACCGCTTCCGTTGCCGTTGCCGTTGCCACTTTACTCGCTGCGGTTGCCTCGTAATAATTGTTGATGGCATCCTCCACTTGTTTGTCCTCCTCGGGCAGCTGATTGCCAACAACGACCGAAGTGACCGAAGATGTTGCTGTTACTGCTGTTGCTGATGCTGCTGTTGGCGATGCGGTGCTGCTGCTGCTGCTCGTGGTGCTCGTGCTGCGCTGCTGGGCGAAAAGATCCTCGTAACGCTGCTGATAACGGCGTCGCTTCTGCTTCACATACTCATCGTCCAGGCGAATCGGCAGCAGTTGCGTCGGCGTCGGGGGCGGTAAAGTGCCTTCGAGCAGATTGAGCAGCTGCTTGTTGCGTCGATTGTACTTCTTGATGTACGGCGGCAGGAGCGCCTCCTCGCCATGATCCTGCTGCGCCTCCTCGAGCTCAGCGGCCGTCTCATAGTCCTCATCCGCCTCGTAGTCCGCATAGAGTTCCGGATGCGATTCGCGATAGTGTTCGTCATACACCTGGAATTGAACGCGTGCCAGATGCGGCCACTTGGCGTAGTAGCGCTCGAGTTGCTCCAATTCGGTGATCTGATGTCCCAGCTGCTGTTTGGGTGGCGGCAGCGGTGCCAGAGGCGTGGTTGGGGGCGTGGCCGGCTGGGCTAAGGCTTTGCGTTGATACGGATTCGGTTGTCGTTGGCGCTGCAAATGCTTTTGATGGTGCTGATGCTGATGATGATTGTGATGCTGATGCTGATGATGATGATGCTTCAAATGATGCTGATGATGATGATGATGGTGCTTCGACTGTGGCTGATGCAGCAGCAACTGTTGCTCGTTACTCGTGGTCTTCACACCGTTGCGCAACACTGGACTGATCCGACGATACCAATTGCCATTGTCGTTGGCAATCAGTCGCTCCATTTCCGTATGATGACTGTCCACATCGTGGCCCAGTTGTGGCTGCAGCTGCTGCTGTTGCTCCTGCGGTTCGTCCTGGTGATCGTAATAGTTCACTTGACCCTCGTAGAAGGGTTTTGCTGTCGCTCGCTGCGGTCGCAAGCCAAGCGCAAAGATTGGCGCCGCATGTTGCTGCTGTTCATCGTGTTGCTGCTGTTGTTGCTGTTGTTGCTGCTGCTGTTGTCGCTGACGTTCGCGTTCGCGATGCTCGCGATCCTTGCGCAACTTGAGTGCATATTTAGGAGTCACCGTCGGACTGTGCTTCAGATAGTCCTTGTAGCGCTTCTTGTGCATCTTGTGTCCGTTGCGGCGATTGCTGCGACGCAGCGCCTTAAAGCGTTCGAAGGCCGACGGCGATGCCGTTGTGCTTGCCACATCTGCAAATAATTGGTACAACAAAAAAAAGGAAAAAAAGGAAAAAAAAAGAAAAAGTTTCAGTTACAGTTTCAGCTTTAGCTTGGAGGAATTTTGTGAGTCTTGGCACGATGCGCTCGCTCGGAAGTAATAGATTTCTATTAGGCCCGAGGACAACAAATCGCCATCGTATTTGTTGTTGCTCTTGTTGTTCATCATGTATTCTTTGTTGTTGTTGCTATTGCTGTTGCTGCTGCTGATGCTGTGACCCTCATCTAAGACCACAAAATCCGTTGCCCATAAGGCCACAATTCATTTCATTTGATTGTGCATAAAAGTGCGGCAACATTGCCATAAGGAACTTGGTCAAGGCAGAGCACAGTGACAGCGAGGGGCGTTCGAACAGTTTTGGTAAATGTTCTTAAAAAAGTTATTTCGAATAATAATTCAAAAGAGAGCCAAATAAATATATTTCTTGATGTTTAAAAATATAGAATCAAAATAAATTGATGAAAAGAAAATTAAAGAAATAGATATACATGTTAAAAAATATATATATTCTAAATAAAGTATTAAAAGATCATTAAATAAATATATTTGAAAAGTTAAGACAAATATAGAATCCAAATAAATTATTTAAATGAAAAATTAATGAATATATTTTCAAAAGTTATAACAAATATAAAGTATTCAATACTTTATATGCAAATATACAAATATGTATATCATTTAAAGTTGAAAATATTTAGAATCTAAAAAAATTATTATTAATTAATGAATATATTTTCAAAAATTAAGAATAATCGACTCTAAATAATGAATTGAAAAGAGAATTAAATTAATATTTTTAAGAGTAAAGTGATGTGAAAATGATATAAGAAAAGATTTACTTATATTTGTTATGACAATCTTGTAACCAGAAAAGGAAATACAAAAAATTTCGAGTTAGTCACAAATCTACTTTAACTTTTTAATATTTTAAATATTGTGAGCATGAAGAAAAATAAAATCTATTAATTTTATGTTTATTAAAAGACGGTTTTAAATTCCTTTTTTTTTATTTATTTATATTTTTGTCAAAAAATGTGCTAAAGCAAAAATACCAAATATTATAAAAAATTGTCATTATCGTTATGGAATTTCATTATGCGGTAAAAAGTTACTAAATATTATTAAAAATATAGAATAGAATAATACAAATATACGTAAATATTGTGAATATAAGTAAATTCTTTAAAAAAATAATAATTTAATATTAAACAAGTAAGAAAGCTACAGTCGAGTGTACTCGACTGTGAGATACCCGCTACCCATTTTGAATAAAAGCAATATATTTTGCGGTATTATTCTCAAAATATACCTAATATACTGCAAAAATACTAAAAATATACCAAATGGTATATGTGGTATATCGATATAGTACCGCATTCAAAATATACCATAGACGGCACAATATACCAGATTGTCGGCCAAAGCAACTCAGACCCATAGTAAGTAGGCGTTTTTGCCCATACAAAAGTATTTCTTTAATTACTTCCACAATTTTTTTCTGATCGCAACCAAATTTTCAGGGATCATAACTACTATAGCTATTACTGTATATACCAAAATTCGTAAGTCTAGCTTTAAAATTACGCTTGTTATTCGATTTTTTTGATTTGCAGGGGCGGAAGTGGGCGTGGCAAAAATTTGAAACAAACTTGATCTGCGTGCAAACATAACAAATGCTGTCGAAAAAAAATTATAGCTCTATCTCTTATAGTCTCTGAGATCTAGGTGTTCATACGGACAGACGGACAGACGGACAGACGGACGGACGGACAGACGGACAGACGGACATGGCTATATCGCCTCGGCTGTTGACGCTGATCAAGAATATATATACTTTATAGGGTCGGAGATGCCTCCTTCTACCTGTTACATACATTTCCTGCCGGCACAAAGTTATAATACCCTTCTACCCTATGGGTAGCGGGTATAAAAAATCAAAATGCAATAAAATGAAATCCAATGATTTATTATTGTTTATTGAGTAAAATATTTCGATGTGTACTTTATGGTAATAAAATAACAAAATTGTATTTAAAGCTGATATAAATGTATATGTATTTAATAAATTTATTATAATAATAATAAAATTATATACATTTATAATTAATTAACCAACTACAGAACAAATAATGTGTTCTAACTGAAGCATTTAAATGGATTAAATGGATGTCTAAGAATAATATTTCTACAATATATCATTTTACTAGTATGTATAATATATCGTAATATAGTATATTAAAATAGTAATCATAATAGACTATATTATGATATATTATACATACTGATAAAATTAAATATTGTATAATAATATTCTATTCTATATATTATACCATATTACTATATTGATATAGTGTATTATGAAGTATTATACATACTAGTAAAATACTTAACATACTATATTATGATATATTTAATCCAACAGTGAATAACTTGTGGATCTGCCTTCAGAGCGCAGGCAGCCACACACACGCACACACACACACACTCACACACTCGCACACTCGTACACCGATACACCGACACAGTCGTATAACGTATCGTCTCAGACTGGCTTAAGAGATGCGGCCAAGCAGAGGACCTCAGGCAGTCTAGGCACGTAGCAGAGACGCCTCCTCCACTACGAACGAATGCAGTGCGAAGTTCATTCTCTTTTTTTGTTGTTGTTGTTGCGACTGATGTTAGGGGCGGGGCGAAGCGAGGGGGGGCGGTGCTGAAATCCTCGAGACATGTTCTATTTGGTCGGTCGTTCGGCCGGCTCAGAGCCCAAGTTATACAATATTTGCCATTTTGTTGGCTTTATTGCTTCAGGGCAAAAAAACCACAACCAAAAAAAAAAAAAAAAAAAAAAAAAACAGAGCCAAGAAGAATAAGAATCTCACACAACAAAACTGTTGTAATAAAATGTTTGGCCCGTGGGACTTTTGTTGCTCGGTCGGGCGCTAAAGCTCATTCCGTTTGATTTCTGTCCGAATTTGCATAAGTTCTGTAAGGCCCATAAACTAATTAAGGCCACATGCGAGAGACTAAGCTGAGCCAAAACTGGCCAAAACTCACATTTGCACTCACACATTAAAGAGACTTTTCATTTTCATTCTCGTTTACGTGTTTTTTTTTTTTTGGGTTTTTTGGTTTTTCAGTTTTTCGGTTGCTGTATGCCAGAAATTTTGTGTGTGTATGTGTGTGTGTGCAACGCCCTCGGGTAGCGGGGTCGCGGGGCTGACTGCATTCAATTGGGGTTTGCCTAACATATTTTCAATTTACGGTCCACAGTCAAAGTCCCTTGCAGCAACCAGCAACCAGAGTTTACCGCTTCGCCCTTCCTCCCCCTTGTCCAGCTTAGTGCGCTGCCCAGCTGACCGAAATCAAAAACAAACAAGTAAGAAAGTTACAGTTACGAACTGACTGTAGGAGACCTGCTCACATTTGTTAAAGTGTTTTACTTGGAACACAATATTCATAATAGAGTGTATAAACATAATTGTCTTTAGCTTACACATACATATGTATATTAATTCACTCATTTGCTCTCTTTCGCTCAATTGCTTCTCTTAGTAAGAGCCGCTATGGAATGCAGCTTAGCCACAACAACAAAATATAACGCCACCAAATTCCAGCAGTTACAAACAGACAAATATCTATGTATGTACTATGTTAGGTGAGTGCGTGTGTCAGACACGATCAGCGAACGTTTGTTTCGACAATCGTCTACCTCTCACTCGCTTCCACGCACTTGCCCTTGGCCTCTTATTTATGTATGTACTATCTTAGGTGAGTGCGTGTGTTAGACACGATCAGCGAACGTTTGTTTCGGCAATCGCCTAGCGCTCACTCGCTTGTATGCACTTGCCTTTATCCTCTTCATTTTTGTTGCTGCGCTTTGTACTCTTGCTTCCCAAAATTGTACAAAGTGCATAAGTGTACCGAAAAGCGTCTTGCAGTTTAGCAAGCGGAAGAATGTAATTGTACCAAAAACATCAACCAGTATGCGACAGACGAGCAGCACAGTGCATTTGATCTGCGCAACATTTTCATAATAATTCGCGTCAAGTGCCTTTAAAATTACGTAAAGATCGTTAAATCTTTAATTCATGTGCTAAAGCATTGTTTTGTTACATGCGCTGTTAATATTTAAGTGATTTTTTTTCTGTGAAAGTGCAAAAAGTGACGCGGCGTCTCTTGTTGTCTCGCTCTCACACGCGATTGATGCTGCAGTTCTAAATAGTGTTGGTGTGAATGAGTCGGAATATAATTCGAGCCTATTCTAATTCCTTTTCTGTTGTGCGTGTCTGCATAGAAGTGCAACGTAAATATAAGAGCCAGTCTTATACGTTTGTGTGTGTGTTTTTTTTCGTTTGCTGATTATAAGTGTAAACGTGTGCAAATATCAGTGAGTATAAGAGTTAAATTAGTGCATGTGTGTGTTTTTTTCTTTTTTATTTTGTTATTATAAGTGTAAAAGTCTAAGTATGCAATTTTGTGAGTTCAACTAAAGTGAAGGCGTGTAATAAACTTTAAATAGAAAATAAATGAAGGTGAGTAATTGCAAAACCATTTATATACATACAAATATACATATATACATATATATATATATATGTGAGTTTCGCATTTTCATTACTATAGCACTTTTTAAAACTAGAACTTAAAATGCTGACAAAGTGAATAGACCTTTTTCACTTTTTCACAAAAAGCGAACAGGTCTAAAAAGTTTGTTAAGGGAAACCAAGTCAAAGTCCGTAACCTACAGTGGCTTCCGAGTCCCACAAAATGCCCTAAGCGAATTTTACTTTGTGGATTTCTGACCAACAATTACCGCATATTGCATATTGTTTTGTCACTGCACTGCAATATAAAATCGATCCCACAATTACATTTTCTGGGGCTTAAAAATTGCATAGACTGATTTCAATTTCTATCGTTTGAAATTGTCTCGTAGTTTAGTTAATTTTATATAGGATTTCTAACAAACTTAAAGAAAGTAAAGCATTTCATATTTATTGTCTAGCCAGTTGAATTCGATTCCTGGAATCAAAGGGACGTCGATTTATTTTAGAAAGACATCTAAAATTAACTTAGACATCGAATAGATTTCCCAGAATATGTCTTCATTGAGTTTCTATTTTGTGTGCGCAATTTTATAGCTTGTGTTGAAAAGGTGTTCCCTTAATTATTGAGAATCTTTTTTTGACAGCTAGCTGGGAAGTCGGTCACTTCAAATAAGTTACAGATTACAGTGCGTTTGAGCCTATAGCAAATAGTATTGCGAAAATGTTAAAGACAATGTTTGAGTATTTAGTGAAAAAAAAGTTCTGAGTTCTGAATAGAAATTTATATTCTTTTCATTGCTAAAATTATATTAAAGAATTAATAAATAATTTAATAATAATAATAATTTAAATAATAATTTGAATATAGAAATCAATATTTTTCTCACTAATAGTAAATAAGTTTTCATTTGTTTCTTTGCTTGAATTAAATTATCGAAATTGAAAATATATAATGTAATAAGCTTCAAATATAAATGAATATTTCCTTTACTAGTAATAAAAAAGTTTTCATTTATTTCGTTGCTTGAATTAAACTATCGAATTTGAAAATATATAATGTAATAAGCTTCAAATATAAATGAATATTTATTTTACTAGTAAAAAGAATGTTTTTATTTGCCTAATTTATATGATAAAGCAAGTGAATCTTCAAAGCTTGGTAAAACTGAACGTAGAATGTAATAAAAAATTTTATGACTTTTAAGTAAATATGAATATACTTCGAAATTGAACACAATCAACAAAAATTCCAGTTACAAACTTGCAATCGAAACGAAATGAATATTTAAAGGCAAATGAATTATTTGTTGTCTTTAAAAATGTGGAATTTCCATTTTGTTAGTTTGCTTTAAAAATTCATTCTTGCGTTGTTTGTTGTTGTTTATTTTCGGCCCACTGTGCGGCATCTTGGCATTTCTCATATTCTCGTTCTGCGTGTGCGTATGTGTGTGTGTGTGTGTTTCAATTTTGACTGTGTGCCAGATTCTTTACTGTGCTTTGCTGTCGCAGTCCCTTTTTTTTCTGGTCGGTGTTTAGTCTGTGGCTTACGGTGCGTATACGTTATCGTGGGTTGTGTATCTATTACGCAGGCATTTGACTGTTGTACAAGAAGCTACAGGAAAAATACCGAAATAACTTACCCGGATGATAACGCAATGCAGATTCCGATTCCGTTTCGAGTTGTGGCAACTGCTGCGCTTCCGCATATTCTCCGACTACCACAGCTTCGCCTTCGCTTTCTCCTTCTCCTTCGTCATCGTCGTCGACGTCGACATCGTCATCTTGTTTGGTTTCATTGATTGTGCGAGCAAAATAGCCACTCAAGTAATTGGCATGCGATTTGCTGTCGAGAGTTTTAGCCAACGCTCTGCCATCGTAGTAATGCAACTCGCCCACATCGGAGCTGGAATCTAAAATGGAATCTGACTCGAGTAACGGCTGCTTGTGCTGTTGCTCCTTCTGCTGTTGCTGTTGCTGTTGCTGCTGTACACGGCCTATGCTGTAGTTGTCCTTGTCATAGTATCTGCTGCTGCCCCAAGCTTGGCCGTGTCGCTTCTTCTTGTGTCCAATGTAACCTGAGTCCAAGTTGAGCTCTGTGCTTGCTGCTGTAGTGCTTGATGTTGCTGCTGCTGTTGTTGTTGTTGTTGCTGCTGCTGTTGTTGTTGTTGCTGCTTCTGTTGTTGTTGTGGTGGTGGTGGTGGATGTTGCTGTGGTTGTCTCCTTTGCTGATTCATCATTGTCAATTGTGGACTTAATGTTTTCCGCCAATACTTCATCATTACCAAAATTGTCCTCAATATCGCCGATTGCCATAATGTCCTCGCCAGCGACCACATCCTTAGAAGCAGCAGCAGCAGCCGCCGCTTGCAACGTTGATTGGCCCGACGCTTTATTAAATTTTCGTTCATTTAATATTTCAATAGAATCAAACAGCTGCTCTTGCTGCTGCTGTTGCTGTTGCTCTCGTTGTCGTGCACGTTCACGTTCACGTTCCCTTTCTCTTTCCCTTTCCCATTCCATTTCCCTTTGCCGCTCCAGCTGCTGTTGTTTCCCATCGCCATTTCGACTCCTTTGGCTTGGACTGTTGGCATTTGCCTGCCGCTTCAGCTGCTGCTCCTTTTGCTTCTGTTGATTTTGCTGTTCGTGCATGTTCTTAAATTTTTTATACGCAAAACTTTTGCTGCCAAAGTTCGCGTTCGGCTTCGGCTTCGACGTCTCATGCTCCACATTGTCCTCATCTTCCTCTGCCATTTCCATGTCCATGTCCATGTCCGTGTCTTCATCTCCTTCGTCTCCATCTCCATTTCCATCTACGCTTACTTTGTCCTGCTCATTCGCTTGCCTGTTGTTGTTGTTGTTGTCACCGGAAGTGGATTTGGCTGCTGTCTCTTCTTCATCTTCATCTTCATCTTGAGCAACTCTCTTCGGCAACGTGTTCTCTTTATTGTTTTTCAATTTGTAGTTGTAGTGGTTTTTATTGTTACCGTTATTGTTGTTGTTGCTGTTGTTGTTGTTTTGGTATTTCTTCTTGACTGCTTTGCCATCTTTGGCTAGGTAAACAGTGAAATTCCTTGAAGTGGGCCTTTGAGATTCAAGTATCTGCAAGAAAACAAGCAAAGCGTACAATGCGAGACGAACGTAAAGACAATAAAAGCCATTCCCATTCCCATTCCCAATCCCAGTCTCAATCCCAATCCCAACTCCATTGCCATTCCGCAACTCATTCCCAAATGCAGCGGCAGCAGCCGTTACCAGAAAGTGCTGCATAGTTATGTGTACGTTACGTATACGTAATATATACATATACTTACAAGAGACTCACTTGGGAAGCTGCTGCAGCAGCAGCAGGAAAAACAATAAAGCCAAGCGAGGCAACGACTGAATGAAAGGCGCACCGTGATACTTAGTTACTCAGTTAGACACATGTGCGACACAATACAAAAAAAAAAAACGCAAACACACAGAGTGAGAGGCAAGTTTCGTCTGTCTTGAGCCGCCTTCGCCGCTCAACAACAACAAAAAGGCGACTGCACAGCGCTGATTAGATGCGAACGTGGCAGTCAAGCGAGTATTCACTCCAGCACTCACTCGCACTCACATTCGTTGTCTAAGAGATTGCATTTGTCCAAACCATTAAGTCCAAGTGCTATGGCAATTCTTGCCGAAAACTTTGCAACTGCAAATTCTTGCTCTACATAGAGGAACACTTCGCAGTGTTCACCTGGGAACATCAGCTGGAGACTTTAGGGAACCACACGTAGGTACACAGGTGACATTTTCGATTTCAGTTGCTGCACTTCTGCACTTCTCTATGGTACTTGAAAGTCCCAACTATTTAAACCCATTTCAAAACACAATTGCAGAGCAATTGCAATAAACTCAGCAGATCATTTGCTCGATTTTATTTAGAAAATACTCTTTTAGAATATACTCCTTCAGAAAATAATCTGTTAGTTACTAAATATAAATATCTAAATATTGGCTATTTAATTGTGTTGATAGAAAGGTAAAATTGAGATATTTTCTCTTCGAACTTGAACCTAAGAAATAACACAACATTTAATACACATAAATATTACACACAATTTAGTTTATCTATGATATTTTATATATTCTAAAGTTAGGCTAACGCTTTGAAAGTATGCATTAATTTTATTTATTTTGAACTACTTCTGAAATTTTCTTTGCTTAATTGAATACATACACAAAAAGGGAATAATCATTATTGCTTTACGAAATGTGTGCCGCTGGCAAAAAGAGTCAGCTCCGACCCTATAAAGTATATATGATTGTGATCAGCATCAAAGACTGAGATAATATAGCCATGTTCATCTGTTTGTCTGGATTTATTTAAGTAACACGTTTGTATGGCAAAAAACGGCTACTTACTACGGGTCTGAGTTGTTTTGACTGAAAATCTAGTATATTTTTCACTCTATGGTATATTTTGAATGTAGTAGAATATCGACAATATGCCATTCTGCATATTTCAGTATATTTATGGTATATTTGTATAATTTTGAATGTAGTACAATATTAATATACCAAATATGGCCTTTGGTATACTTTAGTATATTTGCGGTATATTCAAAGATTATAGTTTTATTACAAATGGCTAGCGTGTATCTCACAGTCGAGCTTTCTTACTTATTTTTGATCATTCCTAAACTTAATGTTGGTTGCGAATATAATTAATTAATAATTCCTTACATTTTTGGATAGTTTTGTTTATGAACGAGAATTTCATTTAATCGAAATTGAGATTATGTGCATGTCTTGAAATGTTTATAAGTCAAATTCTCTCTACATTTGTTTGCATCTTCCCAAAGACTAAATATGACCCTACTTCTCCTAACTGAAAACGCCGCTAAGAAATATATTAAACTAAAGCTTGATCGCTTAGCTGATGTTCGAGGACATAAAAGCAGCACAGGTCGCAACTGGCCTTAAAAAAAGAAGAGAAAAAAAGAGAGAGAGAAATGCATGCTGAATATTTAAAGACTTCATTCAGTGGAATAATTTGACTTGGGCCCCCCAAACGCATTGTGTGTGACATTTCAATGCGTTGCTTTTGCTCTTGTGCCTTTTTTATTTGCCCATCTGTGTGTTTAAGAGTGGGGGCGTAGGAGGCGTGGCCCTCTCATTCAATAGAAGTGACCTCATTCGAAAGAAACACTTGCTGACTTACAGCAACCACAGCAGCAGCAACAGCAACAGCAGCTGCTGCACATCGAGTCCACTCGTATAATACTCACAATATCAGCCGCCTCGGATTCGTCAACATCGATGCCATCGCCATCGACATCGTCATCATCAGCAGCAGCAGCAGCAGCGGCAGCAGTAGCATCCGCATCCGCAGGCTCCACATATTGCAGCTGGGTGGCCGCATCCTCGCCCAAGTCGCCATCATGCTGGTCAAATATGTCCTCCGGTATGCTGGCCTCTGCTTGCAAATTGAAATCTACAAGCAAAAAGAAAAGAAGAGGATGAAGTAAGAAATCGTCGAAAAATATATATACTATATAATGTGTGTGTGTGTGTTGAGTGTAGGAGAAGGTCAGGAGGCGGAGGAGGACTGCTCAAGTACATTGTCAATTGAGATGGATGAGAACAAAGCGAAATTGTTGTAAGAATTTGCCTTAGATTTTTACTTAAATAAAAGTAAGCTGCTGGAATTGACTTGCACTTTTGCGAATATGCTGCAAGTCCATTCAAATATGCAATACACACACACACTCATGTATACATATAAGGGTGTGTGTGTGTGTATTGTAAATGCAAGCATGACCTGAAAAAAATAGGGTTTTAGTCATAGTTGAATAGACAAGAATTCAGCAAGAAGTCAGCATCATCTACATATGTATTTTGTGTCGGGGTGTATGGAAGTATGTACGTGTGTGTATGTGTGTGTGTGTGCTGAAGTGTATGTATGTGTGATTCCTTTATGCGTCGTCATTGACTGAACTGCCATTTGGGGAACTAACACACACACAAGTAGCTTGAAGTCTTTTTGCTGTATGCAAGATTAAAATAAAATGGCAAAATTCTATGTGTGTGTGTGTGTGTGTGTCTGGAACGATAAAAGCCATCTTAAATTGCGAGTGAAACGCTTGGCAATGATCTGCATACAGACATGGTCCAGAGCAGCAGACAACATCTGCATATAGATTGACCTCAGATAAAAATTTATTAGTTTTGGCGCAAATTTGACATGCTTAGTTGTTTGCCACTGTATAAGTCTGTCTGTCTGTCTGTCTGTGTGTGTTTGTGTGTGTGTGTGTGTGTGTGTGTGTGTTTATATTGTTCAATTGTGCCAGCAGCATTTGAGGCTATTTGCAATGCTGGGTTCAAGCACTCATTTGAGAGAGTAGTAAAAGGCAAATGATTACACTGTCCAGCAACAATGACAAAATGCAATATCAATTTTCATATCGAACTGTTTTAATTGCTCACAAAACTTTAATTATAGGAAATTTCATTCGTATTACATTATGTCTATTATACAGTTGTTGAAAATCCGTATTTTTTTCTTTGCAGTTTAGTGTTATTTTTCTTTGTTTTTATATTGTTATTGTTGCCAAAGATTAAATGCAATCAAATTGCAGATAAAATATACAAATAAACTTTTGACTGGCAAAAAGGTTTACATTGGAATTGCCAAATATCTAAATAAACTCGTCAAGCTAAATTGAGCTTTCATATTTTAAGTAAATTGTGATTGTTTATTGATTGTTTGTTAATATTAATGAACTGAAACGAATAGCTACTCTCATCGTGATTTCATTGTGAAAAATTAAATATACAAATTTTAATGTGTACTGTTTTTGTTGATTGTATAACTAAAGGTTCTAAAGGTTTTGGTTAATAATTATAAATTAATATTGTACTCTATGGTATATTTTGAACATAATAGTATACTGATAATGTATACTTTTGATTTATTCTATTATTTTTAGTATATAATATTAATTTGATATATTTCCACACAAATAATAAAGGATTGTTGAGTTTTAAAATCTTTGCTTAACAGTCTGATATAATTTACACTCTATTTTGGATGTAGAAGTATATCGAGGTAGCAAATAAAGCCTTCGGTATATTTCAGTATTTTTGGTTTATTAATTTGGTATATTTTAACAACAATAATTGATTTCTGTGATTGACTAGCTGGTATATTTTTCTACTCTATAGTATAATTTGCATATAGAAGTAGTATATCGATATATAGCCTTTGGTATATTTTAATATTGTTTTTCTTATATATTTTTGATTTAATTTAATTTTTATCATATAAATTATGGTTCTTTAATTAATATTGCATTATATATAACTTAGATATCCCTGCTACTGTCGCGTCGTCGTATATTTTGTATTCTACGAGAATAGTATATTTTCAATGTAGTGATATACTTATACAACTAATACAGCACTTGGTATATTTCAGTATTTTTCGGTATACTAATTTGGAAAGTATATTCAGTTGAACAAATGCGGCTGTAGCCTTCATTCTTGCTTATATTAATTTCTTGGGTTAACAATCTGGTATGGTATAATATGCATTTAGTAGTATTTAAATAATAAAGCCGTTGGTATATTTTTGTATGTTAGTAATACAAAATTGTTATTTACACTCGCTTTCAATTGGCGAGTATTGCACAGTCGAGCACCCTCAACTCTCTTAGTTGTTTTAGTGCAAGAATTTTTGCAAATTATGCATTTAGCACACGTTGCTTTCAATCAAAGCTGAACACACAGCCTGTGTGTTTACTAAGCATAAAATATGCAGAGATGAACATATAGTGGAGAAATAATTGCGTGAAAATCAACATTTTTGGGGGCAGTATATTAAGTAGAGAGTAGATAGATGACCACAGTTGTTGTTGAATAGTCATAGAATTATGGAAATTGTATGCGTAGCAACTAATTAAATTCTTTTTACTGTGATTAAATTAACCAACGACACACACACACACACACACACATGCGTTGCCTGTCAGCCATGGGGCAGAGCGATCCAACAGTCCCGCAGGGACGAGCGACGAAAAAACAAAACGAAAAAAAGGAAATCTTTGGAAATAAAATCACGCAAATGCTTTTTATGTTCCGGCGGCGCTTTGCGGCGACACGTTACGGAGACGCAATCTGCCTCAGCAGCAGAAGCAGAAGCAGCAGCAGCAGCAAAGTTTGCCCCGTTGCGTCAGTTGAGCGCTGCATTGAGGTTATCGTTTCGTTTCGCTTCGCTTTGGTCTTGTTGCCCAGCTGTCAAGTGGATATGGCGAGCACAACGCCCCGTCCCGTCCCGCCCCGCCACGCCTCCCTCGCTTGTCTGTCTGTCCAGCTGCTTCATGCCATAATGAATAAATGTCGCATTAATTTGCACGCAGCGCGTGCGTTGGGAGCCCAAACGTTGGCGCTAGATCCACAGCTGATGATGTTGCCGGCAGTCTAGGGGGGATAGCAGAGGGACAGAAGGATGGAGGGTGGAGGGTGGATGGTCTGTGGCTTTGGGCTCGACTCGGCACGGCACGTTCTCTGCTTGTTTTTCTTCAGCTTCAGAGGCAAACAACACAAATCCATTGCATAGCCTTGGCATAAAATACCAACACACTCAGCACACTCGCTACAACAATGTATCTCTCTCGGTGTGCGTGTGTATGTGTGTGTGTGTGTGTGTTTGCTTATGTCTGTTCATGTCATACAAAGGCGCGTAAACAAACTGACCCCCTGACCACGTTGCCCCCTCTCCATCACCTTCAAAGCTCTCTCCCAGCTGCCGCGTGCATCTCTCTTGCATATTTGAATGTTGTAGCACTCTGGAGTTTAATTATTATGCTTGTAATGAGCATGTTGCATATTTTAGTAGCACAAGTTGTGCGCCCGCTTGCGCAACACTCGCTATCCCCTCTCCCTCCCTTTGCTTGTGCCCTCCCTTCGTTCACTTCAACATCCGACACCCTGTGTCGTGCCTACAGTTTAGGCTAATTAATAGCAACACGATAGTTGCCAACAGTTGCCTTCCTCTTTTCGCTCTCGCTCTCTTTCTCTCTCTCTTTCTCCCTCGACTTTTTCCCCCACTTTAGTCGCGACAGACACACAGCGAGTGGAAGAGCGAGAGTGAAGCGCGTGATGATAGTGATGGAAATGGATAGACGAAGCCAACGGTCTGTCGCTGTTAATTAACCCACTATGGCCTGTTGACTTTTGGCGCACAATCCCGTCCTCTATTAAAAGACCGTCTACATACGAGACAGAGAGAGAGAAAGAGAG
This sequence comes from Drosophila kohkoa, assembly GCA_019972355.1. Lineage (NCBI taxonomy): Eukaryota > Metazoa > Arthropoda > Insecta > Diptera > Drosophilidae > Drosophila > Drosophila kohkoa. Next base: position 2,073,560 of record BJEL01000062.1, on the reverse strand, counting down.
TGGAAAGGAGCACGCAGAGAAAGAGGAATGTGCATAAACTATGGAGTGTAGAGTGGAGAATGGAGAAGCTCCAAGCTTGCAGCTTGCAACATTATCTGCCGCACTTTGCCATAATTATGTGCAGTCAACTGAGTAATTTGTTTTACTCCATCCACTATTGTGTTTGCTCCACAGCGTTTGTTAGACACGTATTCAGGCTAGTTAAACTCGACAGACAACTCGTTAAGCAATATAAACTCATCAATATAAAGCGCCCAATGGCAAACGTTGCGTCTCTGTGTTGATCTTCAATTTAATCGACTTGAAGACACAAAATCTTCTACGTAAAAGTTTAGACTAGGTATTTTATTCTGATAATTTGTCAAGTTCTGTCAAGTGTAGCAATTCTAAATATAATTTGTTATACACTTTGCTAGCGGTCAATTCTGGTAATAAATTTAAATTTTTTTTAATACCAGAAGTGAAAAATGTAAGCTTTACTTAATACAAGAAGTGACCGCTAACAAAGTGTCTACCAAATTATATTTATTATTGCTTTATTCAGCAGTAAATGTCGGCTTGACTATTTTTGAAATTCTGTCATACGCTGAAAAGTATGCTACAAAATGTTTGACGAATCGTTTCTCAAAGCTCAATCCAATTTTTTGTGGTTTTATTTTATTTGACTTTTCAGTGTTACAAAAGTTTTAAATTTGAACCAAATTTTTGGACACATTTTGCTGTAAGCAATATAAAATGCATTTATCATTGAGCTTGAGACTTTCTTAATAGACGTTTTATTATAAAAATTTACTTTTTATTGCAAGATAGATTGTGTATATAAAAGTACAAATAATTAATATTTTTCGAAATAAAATTTTAAATTGTAAATTTCTATTGCTTATGCTTCACTTTCTTAGATTGAACTGTTTGACATTCTAAAGTAAATACAAGTTTGCCTTAAGCTGCCGCAATTGACACACTTATTACGTATACGCAATTTGCGTCACTTTTTTTTTTGTTGATTATAACTTGCGTATACGTTATTTAGTTGGCCACACAAAAAAAGAAAAACGATGATGATTCATAGCGCAGTTGTTGTTTTATTGACAAAACATAGCGTCATATTCTTTACGACAGTCTAGCGACATTACGCATACGACTCGTGACATGCTCCAAAAACCAAAAAAAAAAAAAATAACGAAATGAAACGTGATAAAGTCTTTAAGGTAAATGTCAACATGAAGTTGGCTTACAAACAAAAATATTGTGGCAGGTTCAAGGTCAAACAACAGGCACAAATGTTGACGCAGTGACAGAGGGAGGGGTAGGGGGAGAGGTTGGAAAATTCGTACAAACATGAAATGCATTTTAAAAAGCATTTCGAGCAAATTTCGAATAGAATTGAATCATTTAAATGCTGAGACGACAAAGTGCCGCAGCACTTTTTGTCTGTCTGCTGACGAGTAGAGAATCGGGTTGCTGCTGCTGCTGATGAGTCGAGTGGCAGAGTCTGTTGTCGCATCAGCAACAGCAACAGCACAAGCAGCAACAATAACAAACAACGAGAACAGCAGACAACAAGAACAGCAACAAGATGAACAACAACAACAACAACGTTGAACTGACTGTTCGCATTGTTACGGTTGCGGACATTTTAATTAGACTTTAGTGGGTTTTGTGGTCGCCATTGTTGTCTCACTGCCGACTATGCACTAAATAAATTTAAATGCCAAACATGCGGACGAGGCCAGCCACACGCACACAGACATGCTATATATATACACAGATACATACATATATACACTACATACATATGTGTGTGTTGTACTTGTATCCTGTTAAAAGGTGAATGGCGAAACGAGCGTATAATTGATTGGCCAGGATTGAGCTGGTAAATAAGCAACCATTTCCATGACACGAATACCAAATACTCTATTGTGCTTCCCACTAGAGGATTGTACATGAAAAGCCATTTAAATGCGCCACTCTGTTGTGCTAGCGTGCGCTAGATGGCGCCACTGTCGCAGTAAACGAACAAATCGCTGACGAAGTTGAGTTATTTTACCTGCTGTGCTTTTTGAGTCGATAGCTAAAATTATAATATTCATTAAGTATTTTTTGCTTGAATTGCAATTTGTTCTTTTTCACACAAGTCAATTACCAGCAGCTTACTCTGTCAATGCCTGTTTGGTTTGATTAGTTCTCTTAATGTATTTGGTCCTAAATCACTTTAGAAGAACATTTATGCGCAGTAAATGATGCAACTAAAATAGAGTTTAACAGCGGGTGAAAATTATGCAATTTATTCTTAGGAAAAACATTAATGCTCGCATGCAATTTAAGCTAAAATTAATATGAGGAAATACCCTTAAATTTGTATATTTTGGCAACTGAAAAGAATACTTTGTATGCATTTAAAAGAGTTGCACATATTAAGTATACGTAAAGTGTATAAACTCGAGGCTGGGTGCCAAAGTTGGCCTGACACACATTTGCATAAAGTTTTATTACCATATTTTTTTGCCAAGAATTTACTTAGAAGCACAAGCCCACAGAAAATAAGTTGAGATCGCAACCCAAAGAAAAAAATGCATGCATTTCTTTGTACATTAGCGTTACTAACTCAAACAAAAAAAAAATATAAAAGTTGGGCCATGGTAAACGTAGATGCGGAGCGAACAAAGTACAAAAAAAAAAAAAAATGGAAAAAGAGGAAAAATCAAATATGGCGCACATAAATGTCCGCTAGCATTCTCTGCACTCTGCAATCTACCCTCGCCCCCCCCCCCGCTCACTCGCTTTTTTGCTCGGCACGCGACCCACAAAATTTTCAGCTAAATTGTGCCAATTTTATTTGACTGACTGCAGGTACGAGAATTTTTACTTATTTTGCGGTTATGCTGAACCTGAAAATATTTCACCGCGCTCTGCCACCAAAATGTGAAATGTGAAATGCGAAAAGTGAAAAGTGCGTTCGTATCCCAAAATGTAAGGAATACATTTGCTTTTTTGGCCAGACCTCGCTTGAATAGCTCAACAAATATACGAGAACGAGAGAACATTTTTGGCATCAAAAAAAAAAAAAAAAAACCACAAAATATAATAAAAACGTCGAGAGCATAGAGATTTTTCAATATTGGCATTGCATTCGTTCAGAGTCTAGTATATCATATAATATGTATTTCCCAAAAATTTTGTGAAATTCGCTCGCCAAATTGTGCGGATTGGCATCTTTATAAATATTAAAATTCAATGTCGGTGTGTGTGTGTGTGTGTGCTTGGGGTTTTGAGTTGAAAGCATATGAAATTTTCCAAAATTTATTCAGTTTAGCAAAGAAATCATAAAAAAAAATGTTTGAAAAATTATTCATGAGCTAGATGAGTTAATAGCTGAGGTAAAAAAAAATTAACATATATTTTTGTGATTGACCGTAAAAGTTAAACAAGTAAGAATGCTAGTTGAGTGTGCTCGACTTTGAGATACCCGCTCCCCATTTTGAATAAGAGCAAAAAAGTGCGGTATTATTATTTACACCGAAATTATATTATATACCAATTTACTATTTTGTATTTCAGTATTTTTGAAGTTTATTAAACATAATAATATATATGTAAAAAATGTTATATTTGGTATATTAAAATAGAACTACATTTAAAATATACCATAGACCCAAAAAAGTATTTTCTTAATAGCTTTTACAATTTTTTCTTGATCGCATCCAAATTTTCTGGACGTGGCAGAAATATAAAACAATCTTGATCTGTGCTAAAATAGCAAGTTCTGTCCAAAAATTTATGTCTCTCTCTATTATAGTCTCTGAGATATGGGTGTTCATACGGACGGACAGACAGACAGAGGGACAAGGCTAGATCGTCTCAACTGCTGACGCTGATTAGAAATATATATACTTTATAGGAGATGCCTCCTGCCACCTGTAACATACATTTCCTTCAGGCACAAAGCTATAATACCCTTCTACCTTATGGATAGCGGGTATAGAAAGTATTTAGACTTGCAAATTTTGACAAGAGTTCGCTCTATTACTATTATAAATAGCATGTGTCCAGCACTAAAAATTACAATATGCATATTTTATTTAATTCGTAATATTAGCAATTATGATATGAATAATTATAAATTTCCTTTTTTTTTTTGTGTTTTTTGCTTTCAACAAGTTTTGATGATTAATCACTCATCTTACAACAAAAAAAAAAAAAAAAAAACTTTGTACATGCATATTAATAAGTAATCCATTAATGAAGCATTTTAAACATATATTTAATGCTGACAACTTTTGTGTCAAATGTTATGCAAATGCTGTGCACAAAAAGCGTTTAATACTATACACATAAAAGCTTTGTCCATATGTATCACAATATTTGTAATTGCAAAATGCGTATAAACACAACATATTCTATCTGATTTATGATAACTACTCGTGTGTGCAAAAACTTATTGTATACAAAAAAGCAAAACACACATACACATCCATTTAAATCGGCTTAGTTTTTGGCACACAAACAGACATATATAGCATATATTCGGTGGCATTGTTACTGCCGTGTTGGCAATACATTTTGCCCACATCCAAAAAAAAAAAGAAGAAGAGAAATTCATATTTGCATTTTTATGATCTCGAAATTGCAACATATTCTACTGGAAAAAAAACCGAAAGTTCCAAATGCGATAAATTTGCGGAAAAGCGAAAATACAAATATAAGAGCACAAAAGTTAACTCCCTCACACCCTTAGGGAAAATAAATATTACAAAAAAGGCAGCAGCAAAAAATACGAAAAAAAATAAATGTTTGTTGCCAAAACTTTTGGCAAGGCTCAAGGGCGCAACAAGAGAGAGCGAGAGAGAGAGATAGAGAAAGAGAGAAAGTCAACAACAAGAGCGCAACAGCGAGGCGAAATGTTAAAATTCGGCATTAAAATTTTCTATAAAATGCGTTTAATAAACCGAGAAAGCAATTTTCGTTCTAGTTACGTAAATGTCATATAGATGTGTGTGAGTATTCAGCAAGCAGGTGCAAAGCGTTGGCTGTCTGTCACCTGTAGGCATCCTATCGGATATAATAAAAATATATGAAGATGAGCGAAACCCAAAAAAAAGGCCGTAAAATGTCAGCAAAGGTAGCTACAAAAAAAAATACAACAACTTATTTTTGTTGTTGTTGTTGTTGTTGTTGTTGAAGGGAAACAAAAAGTGATGGAGCAATCGCATGGCATCCGCATGGAAAATAAACCCCCAATACACATCCACACAGACACACACTGACAGTCAGTCCAATAAGTATATGCATACACATGTTAGCAAGTTAATCATAGAACGAATTATGAGCATAAAAGAAAAAACGAAGCCAAGGCGCAAAACTCCCAAAAAAGTTGAGATGAGCTAAAGCAAAAAAAAAAAAATGAATAAAAATACGTAAAAGGTTTCTTTTGCAATCTCTTAAGTCGGAAAATCTTTAAAAGGTGTGCGAAAGTAAGGTCTGCTAATTTCTTGAAGCAGAATTCGACTTAATGTATTTAAGAAAGAGCTTTGCAAAAGTCTGCAAAAGTATTGTGCAAATTCTTAGAAACATAATCTTAAAGTTAAATCCTAAATTCGCACCACTTTGGCTGTTGATTGTCTATGATGAGCACTCATATGTTATCTTTCTATCTATTTCGTTAGAGTAGATACAATCATTGTTTTCTCACATTTGCTGCGATTTTTATAGCGCATGTAACTTTTATGGGCAGCCTAGCTACATACAAGTATATAATATATTTTCTCTCGTATATGAATAAATATGAGAATTACTTATACCATGTATGGATAGTACGACTCTCGAGATGTGCATGTTTTATGGCCTATAAAATTTGCTCGTTATCCAGCGAAACCGAAATAAAAACAAGTAAGAAAGCTAGAGTCGAGTGGACTCGACGGTGAGATACCCGCTATTCATAATCAATAAAACGATATACTACAAATATACCAAATACTAAAATATACCGAAGGCTATATTTAGTATATTGATATAATACTACAGTAAAAATGTACCGAAGACTATTGTTGGTATATTAATATAATACTGTATTTAAAGTATAAGGAAGGCTATATTAGGCATATTAATATAATAATAATAATATACTTTAATATATGATATATATGATACTTGAAGAAAAACTGAAATATACTAAATGCTAAAGTATATTAATATTATATGTCCTTAAAAATATACAAAAGGCTATATATGGTATATTAATATAATAATGCATTCAATAGTATCTGAAGGTCATATTTGATATATCAGTATAATACTACATTAAAATATACCGAAAGATACGAAATATACCAGAATGTCAGACAAAAATATACACGATTGCCATACAAAAGTATTTCCTAAATAATTTTCACAAATTCAATCCGATTCTGCTTGTTACATACATTTTCTGGGCAATATTTATAATACCCTTCTGATCTTTGGGTTGCGGGTATAAAAAAGCAAAAACAATGCTCGACGGCGTTGTACTCTCTCTCTCTCTCTCTCTCTCTCTCTCTCTGTCCGACATTTTAGTGAATATGTATTAAATATATATATGTTATGTAAGGGTATAATAAATAAACAAATAAATAAGAGCAGCAGTTGGCAGTAAAATATTTCAGAATATAACAGAATCAGGCGAACCTCAGAGCAACCTGTTGTTGCTTTTGATTTGATTTTTATATTTGATGGCAGCAGCAAGTCTGTGGTTGGTGAGAGCGTTTAATGTTTTTCTTTTTTTTATTTTCAAAGTAATTTGTCAAACGCAGCTGGTCAAAAGCAGCAAAGTAAAGGATGGAAGCATGTCCACATAAGTGTGTGTGTGTGTGTGTTTGTTGTGGCTTAAGGTAAGCCGATTTCATTTCACTTCATTTAAGCTGAGCATTTTCTCTGTTATTATTGTATGGTTGGTTCTTTTTCGTTTTTGTCTCCGCAATAAGCAGATTTGCTGCGAAAGTATTCACATTAACTCGCCCATTCACTTTGTCGCCATGCCATAAAATTGCAATTTTTGGCATCACTGCACACCTTGGGCAACAGGTGACAGACCAGACCAGACCAGACCAGAGAGACAGACAACCAGGCGAGCTACCAAGCCACCTCTTGCCTTCAAGCCAGCCATAATTAAATACGTGTTTACTCCAACTCAACTGAACTCAACCGAACTGAACTGAACTGTGCATGTGCCCAATATCAATCAAGTTCTTTGGCTGCTTTTTTCCTTCTTGGCCAAGGACAGCAAATTGACTATTTAGTCAACTAAGCACACTATCAGCAAAGGTATTTCAAGTTTCACCAACACTTGATGGCAGTGAAAAAAGAATATTTTAATTAACTAATTAAATGGTTTAATGATTAATTAAATGTATTTAAGTATTTTATCTGTTGTGAAAAAAAGAATTTTATCAATATATCGAAAAGAATAAGAACAAAATACTATAAAAAACAATGTTGAAATTCGGCATAAAAGTTTCTAAGATGTATTTACTATTTTGTTGGGATTATGCTCTGCCTTTTATATATTCTAAATATATTTTTCTTTTAGCTTCAAATATATTTCGAAAAATAGAATAAAGGTAATATGAATTTAAAAATACTAATAACAATAGAAAACTTACGTGAAATACAATTAAAATCGATGTTAAAATTGCTCAAAAAAACTTTAATTTATAAAATTGTTAAATTTTATTGGAAAATAGAATTTAATAAATATACATATATAATATATAAAAGAAATTCGTTTGAAAGAAATATAATTTTAAAATTAGGTTTATGTTATTATACAATTATTTTGGAGCTGTGATACTTTAATATAAGTTCTGACTTATTGAGAATTCATATTAGCAACGTAGTCAACGTATTGTAGTCAAAATGATGTTACAGAATTCAGTTAGCAATCTATATATTTCTGAAAAATTAAAAATAACATCCTTTTATATATAAAAAGCCGCTTAATATTAAATCATACTTTAACTTTTATTACATGGAAAACTAAAATAGTTAAATTATATTTACAAAGTTAGTGCTGTGAAGCTCTTTTAAATTTCAAAAGTGGAAATGATAAATAAAATTATACAAGACTGAGATAACTATTCACACTTTACAAATAATTAACAAACTTGTTTGCATATTATAATTAGTAATAAAAAAATAAGTGATGTAGTGTATTTATTAGGATAACTTTCCATACTTTAGTTCTTGTTAATAATTAATCAAGTTGCCCTATGAAATTGCTTCAATCATTTCACGGAGCTCTTAAGCTGCTGATGTTTTTATGCAATTTGTTGGATTAAAGTTGACTCGCTTCGGTTTTTTTTTTTGCCTTTTTCATTTCAAGCTGCAGATTGGTGTTGGCATCAACTTGTTGATTATGTTGACGACGAGAGCATAAAACAAGCGACTCTGCCGAAAAACTTATCTGCAGTCTCTTGTTACGTATAAATTTTGATGTGTTATGTCCATTAAACCGATTAAGGTTTTATGGCGCTTCACTTGGCAGTGGCTGCCAGTAGCGTTTGCTTCTGCTCCTGCTTCTGCTGCTCTTGGCAACTTGCTCTGGGATCAGTGCTCATTTAAGTGTAAAGCATTTTTGTACACACTCACCCAACCCCAATCCCAACCTCAGCTCGAACTCCAAACGAAAAAGGCTACTTGAGGCTGTTCATATTATGCTGGGACTTGCTCAAGCGCATCGCAAACAAAATGGCCACTGTTCGACACACACGCACACAAAGAACAATGCACACACACACACACACACACACACACGAGCACACGCACACAGATTACACTCGCAGTGGGCAACTGGACAACAGGGCGTATGTGTAACTTGACTGGCAGATTACATGCTCTAAATGGAGGCTATGTGTCTCTCTCCCAGTCTGTGTGTGTGTGTGTGTGTAAGACGAGCAATTAATTGAACTTGCACTGTGCGAGCGGTCATAAAGTAGAACACAGACTGACTACAACAACAAACACGCACACACCCATACACACAAACACACACACTCGATGGCATACATAAACAGACGCATTGACTAAACGGCCCTCTAGCTACGACGACGTTGCTGTTGGCTGTGGCTGTGGCAATAAATTTAGTTGGCCGAAAAACGCAAACGGCAAAGGTAAACCAAATGGGGCGACTCCGCAACTGGGCAGACATCGATTTAATTGGCAACGACTATCGGCCAACTTCACGATTTTTAGCGCGTTCTTAAAACGAATTTTGCTTGGCAGCTAAGAAAATGTTTCTTCAATAAAAATTATTCAAATTTAAAGGTGTGAAATTTCTAAAAGCAAATAAATAATGATTTATTTATTAAAAAAAAGGCTTGATATAATTAAAATTAACTCAAACTCATTTCCACTGGCTGCAAAGGATTTAGGCTTATAAATATTTTATTTATATATTTTCATGTAAATTATTATACAAAATAATATAATAACTAAAAGAAGGGAGTGCTAGCAACTAAGGCCATCGACTGGCGTATAAATAATAATTTGAAGATGTTACTAAAGTAATAGGGAAAATATAAGAGACCGTATTTTATATCACAAAAAAGAGTACAGGCTACAGATATATATAAATAAAAGCAATGGATGAAATATAAAAATCCATTCTTAAAAGAAAAGGTGTAACTTAAGTAATACAATAAAAATAATTTGCAAAATTTTTGTTAACAGTTTAGACAACTTTTATGACTTCAAGATTCATAGTAAGTTGGCATTTTTCCACATATAAAACTATTTGTTAAATAAAAAAAAGAAGCCAAACAGCTATGAAATTGAATTTTAATGATTATTCATGGTTTTGTATATTTTTACAAAAAGTTTTGGTTATTTATGATTTTGAAAGCAGTTACTCAAATTACTAATAATATAATCATTACCACAAAGCTGTTTAAAGTAAACCTAATCTTAGACGATGTATTTTTTGCCCGAAATCTTAAGAATGAGGCAAGTAAAAGCCAACATTTATGAAACTTTTATAAATATAGTACCTTTTCTCTAAAAAAAAACCTTAATGTTTCTTAGATTTTTTTTCCATTCCTACAACTAAAATTGAGTTGAACTTTGCTCATCAAATTTCTTGTTATATGCTTTTCATAAACTGTTTCAATGTACAAAGCGAAAATTGGTTTTAATTCACTTATTGGCAGTTGTTTGCAGTTAATTGCAAATCACACGCAGTCGGCAAAGTTTTGGCCGCTAATCGTCAAGCAGTTTGCTTTTTTTGATTACTGTTGTGATGGATTCACATTTGGCTAAGCTCAATATTTATTGTGGGGAACACGCGTAGTTTTGCTAGTGATTTGCAAATGTAACGCTTTTAGCTCCCTTCACTTTCTTTCCCTACTTTCCCTGTTGCTGCGAGCGTTGTGATTGTTTGCGTTGGCGACGTTTTGTGCACCTTGATTGCGCCACAAATACGTGGCAATGCTAGCGAGACGACGACGTTGACTGCTGCTGCGTAAATCTTTTTTGTGGGCGTGCGGCGGAGCAGGAGAAGGGGGAGAAGGAGGAGGCGGGGGCGGGGGCGGGTGCGGGGAACAGGCTGCGGTTTGGTCACGCAGCCATTTGTATGCGGCAACCCGCTCACTGAAAAGTGCCTCAACCAATTGCTGCTGGCATAACACAAAACGGCTCGTTGCGGCCTGTTTGGCAATAAGGACCTGGTCCTGATCCAGCTACTCCTCGTCCTCCAGGACTCTATCTCTCTCTCGCTCTCTCTTACACTCTGTCTGTGTGGCTTGGCAGAAACAAAAACGTAAACGGAAACTCACGCACAAGCAATTTGTGTATCTGTGTGTGTGTGGGCTGCAAACTTGAAAACGTTTTGTAAGCGCTCATGTCTCGTCTGTGTCTGCCAATGTCTATCTCACACACAGACACAGTTTCTCCCCGAACTCTGTGTGTGTGTATGTGAGTTTGTCATTTAACTGATTTGGGCAAACGGCTGAGGCAAAGTTTGCCCGGTTTGTCGGCTCAGTCAGTTGTCAGTAACTGAGTGAGTCAACATGAACAAATGGACATGCTGCTGCTGTTGCACATATGTCGACTCTGTTTCCCTTTACGACTGCGAGTGTGAGTGTGAGTGCGAATGTGTGTGTGTGTGTGTGCCACATTTATGATTGCATTATGTTGAAAAACAGCTGAACAGCAGTTGAAGCCTCTTAGGCAACATCAACACAACTACACACACACAGTTGCGTAAATTTGCATAATTCCACAATAAGCCGTAAGTTGTGTTCTCTAACTGCTGCCAACTTGCGACACAGTCAGAACTTAACCCTTCCCCTTCCCCTTCCGCATCCCCACCCACTTTTTCCCTTTTGCTTAAAAACTTTTGCATGGAGCTTAGAGACAGAGATGAAGGAGTAAGCATGACTAGACTGGGGCTGATTTCTTTATCAACTTGATCTGTTTTTCACAACTTGCAAACAAGGCTAATATTAAGTGCCTAAGCAACGCAACGCAACGCAAAACATTACAACGCAAGTGCATAGCTGACAGCTATGAGAATGTGTTGTAGCATTCAGCTGGCATGGACATGAACAGCACACTCCCACACACACACACATACACATCCATACATGCCTTCATGTTGGTTAATCCTTGTGCAGTCTGCCTGATATCTGACCACGCCCACTTTGCTGGTCCGCCTTCACTATTATCTCGGTCCGCCGCCTAGTCTGACACATACACATGCATTTGAGCCACTTTTCCACTCATTCAATTACCAAGTGATTTCCTGTTGGATACAACTGTTGAGTAGCAGTTGAGTAGAAGCATCTTATGCAAGCTTGTGAAGCCTTGTGTAAGCTTCTTTGATCTGCCACGCCCACTTAGCTCATTCGCCCACTCAAATATCTTGGTCCGACGCCTAGTCAAACACATTCACATGCAATTTAAGTACATTAATGCAAATTTTTGGCATTGACTTTTTACACGAATCGATTACAACCTAACGCTTACTTTGTTAATACATTGCAGTTCAGCACAACTGTTGAGTAACTGTTGAGTAGCAGCTCACATTTCTATACCAAAATTAGCTGTGAAACTTTGTGAAGTTTTCCTGGTTTTTACCCACTGATTGCCTACAGATTATTCTAAGAATTTTTTGTGATGGCGATGTTCATACTTTAAACTGTATTCATTTTATGATTTATTTACTTTTATTTAGGAATTTTATTTTTAATTTATTGCTTACTTATGTATGTATGTAATAATCATAATTTTGAATGATTCTCTATGATTTTGATTTTAAGCTAAACAGCTTTGAAGATCATTATCACAAAACTTATACGCTGTATTTTTTGAAAATTGGGCAAATAAAAGGCAACATTTTCTTTCTTTTTTATAAATATTTTTCTTAGATTATTCTTCATTAATTGTATATGGATAACTAGTTAAAGCGATAGATAAAGCGAAACAAATTTGGAGGACTATATTCTACTTGAACTTGTGGAAAGAGTTGAAATTTATTTTAGAAAATAAAAATTTCACTTTATCTGTAATCTCTGCTTCTTCAGTCACTTTTGGAAATAATAAATTTGTAACTTCACGCTAAGTGAGCAAAACGTCGAGTATTAAATACTTAACTAAGATTTCGACATTTGTATTTGAATGTTTATTGGCTTTGAGTATTAAATACTAAACTTCAATTTCAATATCTTTGAAATATGTTTTATTGATCACAGGAATCAAAGCTCAACTCGATAGACGTCAGTTGTGAGTACTTGCTTAATGCGAGGCATTGTTAAACGGATTTGGGAATGTGAGCCAGAAGTTAATTCGAGTGAATAAACGGTTAATGCTTAATTAATTGCATTCACAAAATAGCTAATTGTTCGTATTAAGTGTGTGCGCACCTGTTGTGTGAGTGTGTGTTGAAGATTTGTGAGTTCGATTGGAATTAGAATCTCGGCAAAATGGCTTAAGGATGTGCTCTTTTTCACTCTCTCTCTCTCTCTCTGTCTCGAATACAAAGAAAATGCTGCATGCATTTGCATACCAATTATCTGGCTTTACAAATCGAACAACAACTACAACAACTGCACATTGAGTGCAAATTTTGCAATTGCCGCGAATCGAATCGAATCGAATCGAGACGAAGTGAAGCAAAGTTGTATTGAATTTGATGCTGGCAGCACGCCACAAGCAACGTTCTTCCTAGTTGTTGTTGCTGTTGTTGTTATCACCTTACACATCTATTACCAAAGAGGACATGTGTAGCTACAACCTAAAGGGAGGCAGCTGTATGGGGGCGTGTCCTGGCGCCGCCTTTGTCGTTGCCAAGGCGAACAATAGACAGAGCTGAAAACTGTGAAGTGCCAGAGTGGAGCTTTAAGAATTTAAGGCACAGCTGGCGGCGTTTGTGTGGCCATAATTAATATTTGGCAAAAAAGGGATCGACTGTAAGGCCAGATAGACAGACAGACAGACAGCTGGCAGACAGACAGACAGACACCTATGTAGTTGGAGCTGAAGCATTGAAACCGCAAACATAAATAAATCACTTTGCTGTCAACGTTCTGGTATTTTACAAGCTGTTGTCAACACAAGGGCGCGACTCGCAGCAGCAGCAGCAAAAGCAGCACCAGCAACTGGGGCCATATCGATTTAATTAAATATTAATCTCTCACGCAGCACACACACACACACAGTCAGTCAGACAGCAGCGCTTACGCACTCAGCGAGACAGGCAGGGCAGGGTCGGGACGCGGGCATATGGTGCGTATGAGTTATGAGTTATGAGGTAACTGCCTCGCAGTGTTGAAAGCAAATCAACGCTAAGCCTTTTCAATTCATCCGTCTGATCCACAAAATGCTGCGCCAGGAAATTGCAGCTGAAATTGAATCGCTCCCCGATTCTCTCTCCTCTCTCCTCCCTCATCCCCGTCTCTCCGTCAGCATATTGATTATTAATTTTCCATTTGAGCTGCATGAACGTGACATCTAAATAATAAGTTTGCCATAAGCAAAATTCAAGGACAGACTGAGCGACTGAGACTGAGAGACATCGGCTGGACAATGTCAATGCCACAGCAATTTTCTTTCTTTCATTCGTTTTTGCGTTTTTTTTTTTTTTTTGTATACTCTGGACACGTCGCCTCGCTCAAAATGCGGCTTATTCATTCGAATGGAATTCGATTTGCTAGAGTTTCAGCTCAAAAACTCAACTGGGTATTTCCATTGTCGAGTTTGCGCATATTTTTGTATTTGTGTTTTTATTTTATTACTTCTTCTTCTTCTTCTTCTTCTTCTTGTTGTTGTTGCTGTTGCTGGCATTTTAAGCTATGCCAAATAATTTTGCTGGCAGCTGCGACTAACGCTGATTGCAAAAGGTAATATGCTTCGTGTATTTTTTTTTTTTATTTTTATTAGATCCGCTTTCAGGTATTGAGAATATTCGTGTAAGCAGCTTTGATGGATTTATGAACTTGCTTCGCATTTTAAATTGCGGCAATATCGCAAAATTACTTGACAGCTCCAACCAACAAAATTAATGCAGCTCAATGTTGTTGTGAATTTGCGGTTATTACTTTGCGATTACTTCATTATTCCCAACTTGAAATCTAAGATCCATTTTATGCCAATACTTGTTGCTACATTTTGTTTCTCAAAATAAGGGAAATCTTTAAGAAGTCTGGATTATTTGTGATTGAAGCGAAGCATTAAAAATATAAATATGCTATAAGAATTTATTATTGTTTCAAACTGAGCAGCTGATTTGTTTCGATTTAGATGTAAAATTGTGGATTTCATTCAAAGTTTTAATTGAGAACTTGAGCGTAAAAGATTTCGAATTTTTTTGAATCACATAAAGCAACATAAAAGTTCATAAATTTCAATTGTTTGAAATAATATTTGTTTTTATTCAAATTTTGTTTCTTATTTGTGTTTTAACAAAAAAATAGAACCCTTATTAATTTTATTTCAGTGAAAATAATAACAATAGTCTTGTTACAAAAGTTTTGCTTTCATATCGAAAAGATTTTAACATAAGATTAGAAAATTTATTTTGTTTTTTTCGAATGTAATTTTTCTCTAAGAAACTGTTTTTGTTCATTACCAAAAAAAAAACCTTTTAACTGACAATTTATATACTTATATTACATTTTTTTTTTACATTATTATTTAGAACTAAAATGTCAGCACAATGTTATATTTTGTTTCATACAGGAAAATTACGATTGAAAAATATAAATTTATTTCTTATGCTGGTTAATTATTTTTTTTTTCAATCGCTGAAATATTATTTATAATCATTTATTTTCTTTTATATTTTGATTTGAATTAAATTGTCAGTACAAAGTTTTTAGTTTATTTTATTATTTATTTATAAATATAAATTACTGCTTTAAGCAACGCTTTTAATACTGCATCCTTGAGTGAATTCATTGCAATCAAGTCACACAAAAGTAATTCTCAAGTTTGCTGTAAGTGAAAACACATCATTTGTCGATGGCTACAGCACTGCTATTTACGTGTTCGTTGCATAACGTTCTAACATATTATATGTTTGTTATATGCGACATACGATAAACGTAAACGTAAACGTGAACGTAAACGTAAAAGTAAAACCTTTGTGCTTCAAGTGCCAGCCCGAAGGCAATGTCCAGCATAAAACATTTTTGTTGACTGATTCACTCGCATTGCTGTGACAAAAACTACTCATAAAAGCCGAGGAGAAGGCACTTTGAGTTGGGTTTATGCATAGATTTCGTCGGTGTTTTTTTTTTCCTTTTTACCTGAGCTTTATTATTATATTGAAGGTCAGAGAGGGGAGAAGGGAAAGGAGAAGGAGAAGGGGGCGGGGCTGGCTTTCAGCACTCCATCTGTTGAAGCGATCTAACCTAGCCCAATAGCTAATGTGACCATAAACCTTGCCTGGGGGCAAAATGTCAATGAGAGTACAGGAGTATATATGTATGTGAGTGTGCGAGTGTGCACAGGTGTGTATGTGTGTGTGTGTGTGTGAGGCAACAAATCTTGTGTGAAGCGTGTTTTCAGTTTTGACAATTTCTTGTTGATGTTTTGCGTGCGCAGGCTAACAAAGTATGTCGAGGCACGCAGCCACACTCACACTCACACACACACGCACACCTGTACATACACACGCACACAGACACACACACAGACACACGCCGATACACGCATCTATAATTATGCTTTAGAAAATGTGACACTCTTCGTCGCCGTTGCAGCTTAGTGCTCGAGTGCTTCTTGTTGTTGTTGTTGCCAAGTTGTTGCTGCCACTCTCCACGAGTTGTTGGCGTCATTTGTGCCGCTGTTTTCTCGTGATTAATGAGCGTAATTTTCAAAATGAAGTTTCAAAAATTGTTGTCGCTTTTGCCTAGCTTGCCAGAGATCACACTTCTGCCTCGTTCGTTCGTTCGCTCGCTCGCTGGTTGGCTCTGTGGCAATGTTGCCTTGCAGCACGGCGCGTCTTGGCGTCTTCGTTAAGTGTGCAAACAGTAATTATAAATATGGGACGCGCTCTGTCGCTGTCTCTGTTTCTGCCTCTGTCTCTGTCTCTGTCTCAACACACCACACACACACAGACGCACACTTGGAAGGGAGGAGGGGGAGGCGAACAAGAGTTGCCATAACGATAATTAGTTTTGTTTCCACTCTCAACTGAAGCCACTTCTATGAATTACTCTTTGCAGTGCGTTCCTCCCCCGCTCCTCTCTCTCTCTCTCGCTTATGGCTGCCACTTACACTGCACTACACACACACACACACACACACTCACAGCTATTCTAACACAAAATGAAAGGGAAACCTACACAAAACATAGAAAAGCAAAAAAAAAAATACAAAATACAAAACGGTGGAATATAAAGTCCCCTTCTTTTCTCCTTCTTTTCTCCTCCTCCTCGTCAGATTTCTCTCCCTAGTTGGCAGTTGCGAGTTTCAAGTTCCGGACAGCCAGGCATTTGATTAATTGCATTGAGCAATGCTGCTTCTGCTTCTTTTCATTCTCGCTCTCTCTCTCTCTCTCTCTCTCGCTTTCTTTCGTTGTCGTCGTTCAAATATTAAATTATTGCCAGCAAAATGGAAGCGAAGCACAAGAAACACCAAAAACTTTGCACTTACACAGTATTTGCATACATATTGTTCAAGTGTATGTGTGTGTGTGTGTGTGTGCAATGTGTAACATCCGCAGCAAGAGATCCCTGACTTCATCAAGCAATCGCTTAAAAGACTTTCCAGCAACATTTCATATTACAAACAACAAGGGAGAGAGAGAGAAGACAACGCAATGCCGATGGTTCTTCTTCTAAACTTCAATGCAACATGTAGCTGGCAAATGGAATTAGTTTAACAAATACTGCATATTCCACGAATATTAATGCCATTACTTGTAGCTTCCTTGCCAGGATTCTAATTTATTGAATTAAAATTTGTTCACTGGCAAGCAAACAAGTTATGGAAATTGACAAGTGATTCTGATTTCTAAGATGTTAATTAAATTTTAATTTTAAGGTAGAAGAAGTATGCTGAAATTACAATACTTACTTATTAACATTTATACAATAATACTCGTAGTTTATAGTAATTTCATTTTTATACATGCTACCCAAAGGTTGAAAGAGTGTCGTAACTTTGTGCCTGCAGTAAATGTATCTAACGATCGTAGATGTCTCTACGATCCTAAAAATTATATAGACGGTAAAGCCTTGTTCTTTTCTATCCGTCTGTCTGTCTATGCGTCCGGATGAACACTTAGATCTCAGAGACTATAACAGAATTTGTTATTTTTCTACACAGAATCGAAAAAAATCCAATAACAAGTACATAGAATAATAACTGTAGTTTTAATGATTCCTGAAATTTTGATTGCAATTGGATAGAAATTGTAGAAATTATTTAGATAAAAACATTTTCCTAACAATCTGGTTTATTTTCAATGCAGTATTATTAATTATATTTATAATAATATACCAAATATAGCCTTTGATAGGTTTTTAGTACTTTTGTGTTATATTTATTTGGTATACAATTTGGTTTAAATTAAATACCACACTGTTCGATATATTTTCAATGTAGTATTTATAATAATATACCAAGTATAGCCTCTGGTAGGGTTTTAATTCTTTTGTGTTCAATTTTGTGTTTCGATTTAATTCAAATTTGGTAGCGGGTATCTCAAAGTCGAACTGTAGCTATCTTACTTCTAACAAAAGTTGCTTAAACAGTTTTACTAAAGTTGATTTGTATATTAAAATTAAAATCCTGTTTGAATTCAACATTTATGTTAAAGAAAATTTCGGATCGTTCCTTAATTTCGATGGTGGACAATAAAGAAAAAGTCGCACTTGCAAGTGACACTTTCTAATTTACGTAATTAAACGAAATTGATGTGCTCTCACAATATGCGTGCTACATGCCCAAATTGTCAGTTTACTTTCTCTCTCTCTTTTTCTTTTTCGAGTGAGAATCAATTATAATCAACATTATTTTTGAGTAATTGCAAAGGAGTCTTATTAAGGCGCAAAGCTGTCAAGTGTCCGTCCGTGTTTTGCTGTTGCTGTTGCTCTTGCCTCTTGGCTCTTTGCTCTTTGCTGTGTAGTGTCCTTGTCAGAGTCGAAGTGACATTCCCAGTGTGAGTGTGTGTGTGTTTTGGCGCTGATTTGTTGTTGCTTGGCATGACTGGCGGCACGTTGTGCATGAGGTCCGGGTAAATGAGACGCAATTTTGTGTGTAATAAACATTAATATTTCATATGCCGACGGTTACCACAACAATTGGCCAAGGACAAACACAAAACACAAAACACAAACAAAACGAAGCGAAGCGAAGAGAAAGGAAACATTTGAAAGTCACACGACGCGTCGCCAACGATCGATTATGGTTAGGCAACTCTTTTGGCTACGAAAGCATTCGTTTGTTTCTCTGTTTGTTATATTTAATACATTTAATTGGTTCGACGTTGCGTGCCATCGCCAAGTTCAATTTTAATTGCCAGAAGTATGGCTATTAAAAATTTGTGCCTGATGAGTCATGTTTTTAAACAAAGATTTATGGTATATATTAGATAAACACACACACAGTACAAAAGTGCAAAGCCAAAACTGAAATTGTTTTTCTGACGCGCTCATAACAATAAATTTCGTGCACTCGCATTCGCATTCGCATTCGCTTTTCTTTCATTTCATTTCGAGTGCTTTGTTCTTTTGTCTTTAGTGCCACAATCTGGACCTTTAATTTAATGCCTCGCCAAAGCAGAAGCAAAAGCAGAAGCAGAACAGCGAAAAGCAAGGCAACAAATTGACCCAATTCGGCTATGAAAAATGGCCAGAAGCGGTGTCAAAATTGATCAAAAAACGTTTTTGTAATGAATTGGGCAACTGCAAAGGCAAAAGCCTCGATGCTTTTGTTACATAAGAAGTCATAAAATGTTGTGCTAAAGCACAATTTTAAGGGGTTTCATTGTACGCAGCGAATGAGCTGTAAATTTTAGAATCTCCTCGCATTTAATAATCAAATATATTTTTACTACAATTTTGCGCAAATTTACGAGTTTATTTTGTAGTCAAAATCATAAATTGTTAAGCAATTACAGTGTTGACAGCCGCTGCACTTGTTTAATACTTAAACGTTGACTAATTGAAAAAACACTCAAGGTGTAGCTTCTGTTTCTGTTTCCTTTTCTTTGCTCTCAACACTCAACACTCGACACTTGAAGCGTCAGTGCAAATTGAGTTGACTGCAGGTCGGCTTATAGCTTATCCTTGACAGCGTTTGCCGGACTGCAGCGAACTCTGTAACTCAGTAAAAAGAGCGCTCTTTCTCTCACTTTCTCTTTGGCAACTAAGTTGTAAACAGCGGAGACCGCAAAACTTTGCAAAAGAAATAAAGCTGCAAGTGGCTGTGTTATCTGACGGCTTATCCTCAGATAAGTCTCGACCGCGCTTCAGCTGACTTTAGGCCACAAAGAGCATTATGAGTTGAGTCTCAGTCTCTCTTCAGTCTTCAGTCTTGAGTCGACAGCTAATCAGCGAGGCAAATCATCAAATTACTTATTTTAATTTTAATCACATTTGCACTACAAATTGTGCACGACTTTCACTTCATAAAATACTCGTAATATCTAGATAGCACTGCTCGTAATACACTGCGTATACATAATATTTATCCAAAGCCTGTCTTACAAATGGGCGCCAACAAATTTCACTGCTCATTTGCACCACATAAGTGTGCGAGTGTGTGTGTGTGTGTGTGTGAGGGTAACACGCCTCCCTGCCCTCTTTTGTGTCTCCTCCTTTCGAAAAAAAAGAAAGCAAAACGACAAAAGCGCCGGGGCGTAACCATGAATACAAATGAGTCATTTATGGACATAAAGTAGTTCCTGGCTCTGGCTGTGAGTAAAAAAAGCGCCACAAACGAAAATAGCAACAACAACAACAACAACTGAGAAAATCAACAAAAGAGATGCCGGAGATGAAGTTGAAGGTGGCACCGCATAAAACTTTGTTATAAAATTATTACGATTAGATATCGCAGGCGGGTCGCTTGACGTCTTGAAGGGCTCTTTAAATCACACAGCACTCAGGTGTGTGGCGTAAAACACTCGACAGACTTATTTGCTGTGTGTGTGTGTGTGTGTTGTATACCCTGTAAATTATAGGTGAAGTATACCTTAGAGTCCACTGAATATTGAAGTCCTTAATATGTTTTTGCTATTCATTTGTTCTTATTTTAATTAAAAGGTTAAAAGATAAATGACAATTTTCTACAAGACTTATTTGCACTTTGAATCAAGTGAACCTTATTTCTTAATTAAATTAATTTACTTTATAAACTCACTTATCAAAGTGCATAATCATTATTAAATTCATTAAAGTTAGGAGAAACTATTTTATTCTTAGAATTTTTTAAAGAATAACTTTCCAAATTATGTAATTTTATATGTGGCAAAGTAAAAAACTTGAAAAGCAATAGTAACCAACTTTTATTTTATAGTATTTTTGAGAACATAAATTATAATAGAATTTTAGATAAAATCAAGACGAAATAGAAATTCTTATAAAACAGTGGATCTCAGAGTTTATAAGGTATAATTATTATTTTCCACACACAGATCAAGTTTGCTTCAATATCTTCTCAGTTGCTTTGACTGACAGTCTGGTATATTTTGGTATATTGTAGTAGTTCAATATCGATATACCAAATACATCCTTTGGCATATTTTGATTGTTTTGGTATATATGTAGAAAATTGTTTTATTCAAAGTGGGTATCGGATATCTTAGCTTTCTTCGTTGCTTTTATTTAATTTACATTGCATTGCACAATTTCAAATTTGAATACTACTTGAAATTTTGTGAAAATCTAATTACTAACATATAAGCTAACACATCAACTAATTTATATGCTTTATACTAAGACGAAACTAAATGCAAAATATTATAAATCAACCAAAAACTGTGCTTAAATAAGTTTAAGATTTTAATTGCTTCGGAAATTTATTAGAAATGCAATTTTGTATTAGTCTCATTGTTGTTCACTTAAATGCGCTTTGCTGTTTAAAGATTCATTTCGTTTGTGGCATGGAGCAAAGCGATCTAACTAACGCTTATGTAGATAAGCATGTATAAGAAAAATGAATACTGAAATGCGATTTGGGCATTTTGCAACTCTCGTGCTGCGAATAGTAGAAGTATTCTTGCGGAGAGGGGAGCACACAACAAAGAACGAAGAACGAAGAGCAAAGTGCAAAGAGTTGTGCTTTATATAACATAGTATAGTATGCTGTGTGGAGTCATTTGCTGATTCTGGCCTTAATGAAATGGCGTCTAAGCGTGTCCCACACATACACTCGCACACACACATACACACACACACGCTGACTCTCACGCTTTGGCTGAGTTTCGCGCACATGCTGCGACGGCACAGGCTGTAGCTAATTGGGCCAGCGTGGCGTCTACTTCTTCTTTGGCTACTTTTAGTCTGCTCTCTCTCTCTCTCTCTTCTATGCGGAGACATGCCATGCATTATTTTTATGGCGTCATAAAAATTTAAATTAATTTTTTTTCGCCGCTTCTCGTACAGAGTTTGCATTTGTATGCAATTGTTGTTGTTGCCATCGCTGTTGTTGTTGTTGTTGTTGTTCTACACGTTTTGTGTGCGGCGCCCTGCAATGGCAGTTAAAGTTTCTTTCATTTGAAATTTTCATTTTCAGTTCTCTGCTTTTTTATACCCGCTACCCATGGGGTAGAAGGGTGTTATAACTTTGTGCTAAACGAATAGCTAGCGGGGTTTTTGGTTTGTATAATAACTTGTAAATTTACTTCCGATCAGATAAAAAATTGTAGAAGTTATTTTAAGAAATGATTTTCTAATGCAAAAAACGTTTGGTGCATTCTGATTTTGATTGAAAATATGGTATATTTTGTAATCTACGGTATATTTTGAATGTAGTAGCATGTCGATATACCAATTATAGTCCAAAGTATACTTTTGTATTTTTTGGTATATTAATTTGGTATATTATAAGGATAATAGTGGTTTCTTGTGTATTTTAAATGCTTTAGTATATCTTTATACCAATTGTATCCTTTGTATGTAGAATTGTGAATTTTAGTATATTTTTCGGAGTATCTATTCGGTATATTGTAAGAATAGGAAGATTTGATAGATAATCTGGTATATTTTAAATGTGGTATCATATCGATATACCAATTATAGTCCAAAGTATATTTTTGTTTTTTTTTGGTATATTATAGGGATAATAGTGGTATATTTTGTACTCTATTGTGTATTTTAAACGCTTTAGTATATCTTTAAATCAATTGTAGCCTTTGTATTGTGTATTTTAGTATATTTTTCGGATTTATTGTAAGAATAGAAAGCTTTGATAGACAATACGGTATATTTTGAGTGTGGTATCAAATCGAATCACCAAATATATAGCATTTGGTATATTTAGTATTTTTTCATTAAATTTATTCTACGAATAAAACAGCGCTGCTTTTATTGAATATGGGTAGCGGGTATCTCACAGTCGAATCCACTAAACTGATCTTGATTTTTTGTTAGGTTTTGTATGTGTTGCATGAGCATGTAAGCAATGCCTTGCCACGCCTTAGCTCTTGCCTAATGCTTTTTGCCAACACTTTTCATTGCTCATACGACCGGTGCAACTTGGCTAACACACGGACTGCTGCGATGTAATTTAGCCAGCCAGCCAGCCAGACCAGACCAGACCAGCCCAGCACAACGTATGTATTCCACATCGATTTTAATTCATTTATCGTTCGTCGTTCGCCTTTGTGTTGCAAAGTTTTTATTTCGTTTTTGTTTCTGGCTTCTTTTTGTTGCTTTTGTGTGCCTCTTCTTTCTTTCGTTTTTGGGGCCGCACCTGGAATTTCGGTGGCGTCCTAAAAGTGCATTGGCAAACACCTTCGACGCGGCGGCGGCGTCGCGTCGTTTTTAGATGGTCCACAACACGTGGCGCCTAAAAGCATGCAACACTTTTTACAGCGCCATAATATCAGTGCTGCATGTGTGTGTGTGTGTGTGTGTGCAATAAAAGTGAATTGACTGTGAAATTTTTATTGCGGGGGCGCAGCATTTGAATCGAGAGGCTCGAGGCTCCAAAGCAACCTGCTTCGGCTTCTGCTCTGCTCGTTTCACATTGTGGTTGCATATGAAATCAAACAAGTTTTATTGTTATTCGCCCCATTAATAATTAAAAGTGTGTGCTTGCCCGCTCAACTTATGGGCAAAAATAGATATATATATGGTATATATGAATATATTGTTTGGAATCTGGCCAACGCAAAACTTTTAATTGCATAAAACAAAAGTTGTCTTTCAAATTTTAAATATTATATTTTATGGCAATTAATTGCTTTGTAATAACGCTTCTTATTATGCTAACAATGTTTTGTGCGCTACTGTAATTAATTTTATTGCATTTTATGCAAATTACTAATAAAACAAGTTATTAATGCACTTCGCATTGATTCAGCTTTTAATTGTCAAACACTCGACACAAGCGCACTTATTTGCTTTGCTTTGATTTTTTAGTTAATTAGCTGACTAAACACTTGCAAGCGGATGCTATAATTATTTAATTGCTTTGCTTAACGTTAAAATTAAAGCATTTAATTTACGCATTTAATAACGTGTTTTTAAAGCTAAAATTTATATATTATGAATATTATTATCTAGCTAGCCATATGGTAGAAGTGTATTATAACTTAGTGTCTGCAAGAAATGTATGTAACAGGCAGAAGAAGGCATCGTCGACCCTATAAAGTATATACTATATATTTCTGATCAACGTCAACAGCCGGGACGATAAAGTACATTATGTATAAAGTATATTTTCATCTATATGGTATATTTGGAATCAATTACTTCAACGATATAACAAATATGGTAAATTCGGTATATTTTAATATTCACGGTATATTATTTGGTATATTTAAAGAATAATATCGGTATATTTTGAATGTATTACTTTATCTACATATATACCGAATGGTTTGATGTATTTGAAGAATACTACCGCAATGTTAAACTTGTATTCAAAGTGGGTAGCGAGTATCTCTAAGTCGAGCACACTCGACTGTAGTTTTCTTACTTGTTAGAGCTAAAGCTCGATTTTATGAACTTTTTCTGTCTTAAGCTTAAATATATAAATTCGTTCCTTTCAATAATTTTTTTCAATTATTTTAAGATGCTATTAAGGTGCTAATAAAGAGCAAAGAGATACATCTTTACTCAAGAAAAAAAAAACAAAAATGTTTTTTTCACTTTAGATTCGCTAGAGAATCATCTATATATTTTAACTATATTTTATAATTGATTCTACTTTAATATTATTTTTTAACTATGTAATAAGTGAAGTACCATAACATTACATTTATCAAAATTTAGGATATAAATCCAAGACCATAACTCACTATGATAAATTAATCTGTGAATTATTATTATATTAAGTTTTCCCTTTTGCGGTGCTACTTTAATTCCTCAAATACTTGCTGAAAGCCAAAAGTTGTGGCACGAAGAGAGTGAGGGAGGCGACGTCTCCTGGCGGCGTCTGGAGTTTGCCAATGTGCAACATTGGGCACACCAATAGAGCGTGACGTTTACGCAATCGCCTTAGAGCAGACGCTCCCCTTCTTCTCACTTACCCCGCCCCCGTTGTTTGCCTTAGTTTGTGCTCTGCTCTTTCCCTGGCATAAATATGCATGCTGGCGCGCCTGTCATTATGCAGCAAACTATTCGTACATGCGGCAACTTTGTGTTCTGCCTCTGCTTCTGCTGCTGCTGCTGCTGCCTCAATTAGAGCACGAGAGTTTCGAGGCGTCCGTCGTCGCCTTAAGTATGCACAAAGCGAGTTTTCCTCTCTCTCTCTCACTCCCTCTATAGGAGTGTGTGTTTGTGTGTGTGGCGTAAGTAACCTACTTTAAGTTCTTTTCGCTGCCAGCCAGCCAGCCAGCATTGCCAGCGATTTATTTGCAGCAAATTGCTGTCCGACTACCTAACTGGTTGCATGCCTTTCCATTCCTTTCCTTTCCTTTCCGGCTAGCATCCCGACTAGCTTGCCAGCTAAGGCTGGCCCTTAAATTTCCAGCATGAGGCAGCAACACACACAGAACGTTGGTTGACGTTGCGCAGTCGCGTGCCATGCGATGCTCTAATTTACTATATATATTTCTCGGTTGTTTTCTTTTTGCTTTTTTGCTTCTTTTTTTTTGCGCTCCTGAACATTTGCTAAAAATGCAGCAACAAACAATTTGCATGTCAAGCGCAACTGTACATGCAAACGTTGATATTTGATGGATTCCCAGTGACGGGCCAATATACTCTACACATTGCAAAAGAATGTGCCCAAAAATGTAGTCCAAACGAAAAACTTTCTATAATTATTGACTGTTGTGCATGCACAGCCGCTGTCGAAGTAGGCGGTCTATAATTTACTATATTGACATTTGTCGCTAACAAAATCTAGACCAAAAATCGTGATAAACTTTTAATATGAATTGAACTAGTTAAAAAGTTAGCAGAAGGCGTTCTACAATTTATCAGCAAAAATGTATGTCCCAAAAAATTAGTGCAAACATAAATTTGAACTATTTCATTAATTTTAAAAATTGAAAAATTGTTATTATTGGTGTGCCACTTTTGGTTATTTATTGAATTTATCATAATTATATTATTTCTAAAAAGTTGGTGAATTATAATTTCAACAGATCGTTTGTTAACATTGTTGAAATGGTTGAACAGTTTTAAAAATCATTTCTGTTTCTGATAAAATTTGAATTCTTTTTATAGCAATTAATACTTTTAGCTACAAGATAGAAGATCTGTTATTTATGATAAAATTATTATTATTGAAGAAACCAAAAAATTGCGGCACAATTAATTCAACAACTCGACAAACTCTCAAAACAGAAAAAATAAGTAATTTAAATATATTCTTTGGGTAACAAAAAATAATAATTCTGCTTACGCAAGACTGACTCTTTTCATAAATTATTTCTATTTTAATACGCTGCAAGCTTTTTGTAGCAATATCATTCATAAAACATTGTAAAATAATTTCTTAAGCTTGTGAATTTGGCGGAGCTCTTAAAATATAAATATTCTACTATTGCTTCACTCACTTATTTTTCATTATATTTGCATTTAATTTATTACGTATTATTAGTATTAAGCCCGCTATCCTTAAAGTTCCTCCAGAAAATGTATGTTAGAGGCAAAAAAAAGTTATCTCCGACCCCATAAAGTATATACACACATATGTTTTTGATAAAATTCAGCAGCCGAGGCAATAACGTCTGCTTTCTACAGGTCTTAGTTGCTTTATATATTGCACTCTATGGTATATTTTGAATGTAGTACTATATGAATATATAGCATTTGGTATATTTGAAGTATTTTTTTTTAGCATTTTAATTAAATATATATTAAAATGTATACCGCACTGTCTTTCTATTTTTGTACAATGCGTAGAATATTTTCTTTATGTGATGGTTTATTTTGTTATAAGAAATATAGGAAAGTTTCTATTCTCTAGTCTACTTAATAAATTATACTAAAGTGAAATTAGTTGTTCCTAATCTTGTAAGCAATCTGTCGAATGTTAAATAGCTTTTCAAATTAGCTAATATATTTAGTAGCTCAAATGTGTTTACTATTTGTAGATATCCAATTTGTTGCTAGAGTATTTTGGGTGTTGGGCTGTCTTTTGCCTAAAGTCTGCTTACATTTATGCCGTGTAACTTTAAGTAGGCTATAAATATATGCGGCAGCAGCAGCGTATGTGTGTATGTGAGGGTGTGTGTGTTGTGTGGAGGTGTGTGCTTATGTGTGAGAGTGGCGTGCTGTGAAATGTATGTCAGCCGTGCGCATAATTACAGGTGCAATGCATGTACAAACACGTAGCCAGCATACACGAGTGCGAGTACACGAGGCAAACGGCTCTCTACTGCTCTCTTTACTAAGCCTAATAACATGCCAGCCAACGTATGAATGAGGAAAAACTACACACACACTCGCACACTCGCACACACACACACACACACACTGGCAAACGCATATTAGGATATTAGACTGTGAATGTGGCACGAAGCCATAATGCGGCATGGCAGGAAAGTCGACTTTAATTGCATGTGCCGAGATGCCAATTTAAACGTTAAATCATTTGAGCTTTGCGACATATGTCGCGATTAGTTTTTAATACGTTTCAATTGCCATTTAATAGGCAATGACTTGCCACTGCCTGACTGCATGGTTGACTGACTGACTGACTGACTGACTGAAGTGCGCTGCGATTACGGGGCACTTAATGTCCGTCTGCAGCACTATGAGAACACACACACAAACACGCGACAAATCGCGCGTCGATATGCATAATTAATGGAGCAACGCTCGAGTTAAAAACCATTTGATTGACATTAATTGCCCCTGACCATGTATAGTCTATATAGTATATGTATATAAGGAAGAGGTCAAGGCGGACTTGATAGCGTGACAGACACGAATCAATCTTCGATATAAAGCATATTAAAAGATACTTTGCACAATCGTAAATATTTGCAGGAATCCTTTTTTATAATTGACTCATATTTCGCATGTCAAAGATCAGTTTTTTACGTCGCTTGTGACAGCTCCAGTAAGTAAGGAAACTACAATCGAGTGTGCTCGACTGTGAGATACTTATTTGAATATAAGCTAAAACAGTGCGGTATTAATTTTAAAAAAATACTAAATCTATATACCACAAAAATACTGAATATATACTAAAGGCTGTGTTTGGTATATTGATAAAGTACTCGATACAAAATACACCAAATATACCCGCTACCTATTGTGAATAGCAAAACATTATACCACAAAAATACACAAAATATACCAATATTCTAGTCTTTATTCGGTATATCGACTGTGAGATACTTATTTGAATATAAGCAAAAACAGTGCGGTATTAATTTTAAAAAATACTGAATCAAATACTGAATATACTACAAAAATACTGAAAATATACCAAAGGCTGTGTTTGGTATATTGATAAAGTACTCGATGCAAAATATACCAAATATACCCGCGACCAATTGTGAATAGCAAAACATTATACCACAAAAATACACAAAATATACCAATATTCTAGTCTTTATTCGGTATATCGACTGTGAGATACCTATTTGAGTATAAGCAAAAACAGAGCGGTATTAATTTTAAAAAACACTAAATCAATATACCACAAAAATACTGAAAATATACCAAAGGCTGTGTTTGGTATATTGATAAAGTACTCGATACAAAATATACCTAATATACCTGCTACCTATTGTGAATAGCAAAAATACACAAAATATACCAATATTCTAGTCTTTATTCGGAATATATCGATGAAGTAAATCATTGAAAATATACCAACAAGTGCTATACATACAGATACAGATTGTTAGTAGGATCGGCCACCTTCTGTCTATTCTACCCTTTTACCTTATGGGTCGAGGATATAAAAATATATATCGCTACGTTTAATTAATGGCTTAGTTGCTTCAACTTTGTGCCATAAAACTTTCAACTCTGGCGATTTCAAAGTTCAACGAAACTTTCAAGAGACTGAAACTGCAATTATTACAAATCAAAAAGCCAAAGCTCGTCTTTTGTCATGGTTCGTTGCGTCAGATTAGCAAATTCGGGTCGCTAATTTCGAGAATTACTTTCACGATGACAACGTGAATTTGAGTTACCTGCTTTATGCATAGAGCACTTCCACTTGCAATTAATTCAATTAGTTATGTCTACTTACGCACTCGTTGCAAAGATAAGTACGTGAGCGAATTCAATGCAGATTGTGTGAGTGTGGCTTAGCAAATGTTGACTGATTTAATTATCCTTGTGGTTGTGAGGCAAACAAATTAATTGTGGAAAGTGCACATGCTATGGAGATTATGTGAAGTACGCATATTTAATCCAAAATTGAATTCCACATTCCAGTTGCATATTTTTGGGTTCTCTAAGCTATTGTTTCATTAATTGCCATTTAGTTAATGCATTCAATATTGTTCAACATTTCAAATAATAATTATAAGCAGATTAGTTAGGGACACTTTAAATTTTAAATAGTTTTTAAATTAGAAATTAATTATATATTTATTTTCGTGATTTCATTGTTTTAATCAAATATTAATACGCAATTCAAGCCAAATTTTTATAAACATTTTTGTATTACATTTATGACTAATGTAAAGGCTAATTTTAAGCATAATTGCATCGTTTTATTATAATTTTGATAAGCCATTAATGTTGGATTTTTATAAACTCTGTTGTGATTAATTAAACAACCAATTTAACAACATTTTGTGTACATCTTTTCAGCTATCAGCAAAAATGGATACATAAAGGTAAGCGCTTTTTTTTATTTGATAAATTTTTATACAAGTTGCAAGTAAGGTTCACATTTTATTGGCATAACTTCAATATTCAAATTATGCATATGTTAATGTCCCAAATCCAAAGGCAGAGACTTCACTTTCATTTACATACGACACGCATTCGCACTCTCACCTCATCACTCATACGCACCATGTGCGCCATGAGCTCATTTAGCATTGCTCAAAGCACAAAGCTCAACGCTCAAGGCTCCAAGGCTCCGCCTTCAAAATGGATATTGTAATTCGATATTGACCTACATACACAAATTTGTTACTTCCTGTCGCAAAATGCTCTTGGTTGCCCAAGGTTTCACTCGTATCCTTTACATTTTCTTACAGCAAAAAATGAAGTAAATTGTTGGTAATTGCATATCATTAGAGCTTTAGACACTGACCCAAAATTTGATAATGTCTTATCTTATTACAATATTATTTCTATTATTTTTCGCTCGACGAGAAAGGCAAACGCAAAAGCACATTTAAACAGTTTTGCCGGGGCGTTGAAATTATATTCTCTTGCTCGGCATTATATTCTTTTGTTGTACATAAATTGGAGCTCGTTTTCGGTGGGAGAGATTTTGTCGACACACACAAACACACTCGTATATATTTATGTGCTTGTTTTCTGTTTGTTTTTTATGTTTACTCAAGGGATTATCAGCCACACAAAAACTCTCAGCATATCTCTCGCTGTATGAGTAGCTGTGGCAAGGCTCATTGAAATTGAGACAGCCCAAGGACAGCCAAAGAGGCAAGAGCCAAGAGCCAGGTAATGGACACTGGACTGGGCATAGCGATAGTTGGTGTTTCGTTTCGGCCAATGTGGTAAATGTTAACTACTCCGTAGATGGGGGAGATGGTCATAAATTTGTCTGCGCCATTTGCCTCATGCTGGAAATTAATTCATTATCGATTTTCGTTTCGTATTTTGGCCTGCTGTTGTTGTGCACCGGCTTAACTATGGCCATTAAAAACAGAGGCAAGGCCGTAGTCGTCGACGTCGACGTCGACGTAGTCGTAGAGTTGGCAGGACAAACGATGCCTTCAAGGAGCATTATGAATGGATCATTTACAAAGTCAACACAATTAAAATACACGCCCAAAAAACCGCACTCAACTTCCAACTCTCACACAGCAACTCGAAACTGCCAACTGAGTAACTGAGTAACTGAAAACTGAAAACTCTGCGAATGCCAAAGCGAATGCGAATATGAAACCCTTTTTTGTCTCTCTCTCTCTCTCTCTCTGTCCCAGTGGTCCTCAGGTGGCTGTTGGACGATGGCAGGACACGAGAGCAGAGACCCAACCCGACACAGCACCGCCACAAGACGATGTCGATGGTGTTTGGGATGAAGTTGGGGATGGAGATGAAGATGGGATCACATGAATGCTGCTGCGAGTATGATGATGTGAAATATTAATAGAGCCAAAGGCTTAAAAGCGTATAAAGCGAATGCAAAACTTCTCCACACACAAATGTGCCACTCTCTCTCTCTCTCTCTCTCTCTCTCTCTCTCTCTCTCTCTGTTCGATTGATGTTCTTGTCGTTAACATATTTCAAAAATGTGATGCACGATGAAGCAATTGTTTGTTGGGCATAGTTTGAACATTTTATTGGGCAAACATTTTTGGCAGCTCAAGTTATAATCAAATATTGTTGTTCTTGATTAATTATGCTTATTTATTTTAACCATTTTTTATACTTTACTTTATTTTATTTGTGCTATGAAAGAAGATAGATTTTATTTTGGATTCTTTGTTTATTTTTATTATAATAATAATATTATTTTTGTTTTAGTAGTTTTCTTATTTAGTTTTAAAGTTCTGTAAATTTAATGAAGAACCTTAAGAAGAAGTAAAACATAACAAGTAAAAGTCGAGTGTGCTCGACTGTTAGATACCCATTACCCGCTTTCAACAAAAGTTAAGCACTGCGGTATTATTCTTCAAATACACCACACAATTGGTATAATAATATATAACTTGGTATGTACATTCACAATACACAATGCAGTACAATATTTACTAGTATTATTCTTACAATATACCGAAAAATACTGAAATATACCAAATACAATATTTGGCTTAACGATATACTATTCCATTTATAATAAACTATAGAGTACAAAATATACCAATATTATTCATACAATATAGCCTGTTAATATACCAAAAAATACTAAAATGTACCAAATGCATATCGAAATATACTATAGAATACAAAATATATTCCAGTTGTCAGATGCTGGCATTTCTTAAAAACGTTCTACAATTTTTATCCGATTACAAAACTGCTAAAGGGACATTTTCTAATATTCTAGTAATTATATTATACTTAATTTATTTTCTAATACCAATATGGCACACTAAAAGATTTTCGTACTTGTCCAAAATAACTTCAGAGACTTTGTCGTCGATATATATATTTTTGTTCAACATTTGTCTGATGATATCAAATTATTTACTAAGAGCTAACATTTTTACAGTATTATGCTTGTATTAGATATTATTTAAAGGCTTGCACTATTTTAAAGAAATATTAAAATTAGCTAAATTTTAATAAATAGATATCTACTAGTTAAAAAAAAACAGTTAAATAAATAATTTTGTAAATAGTTCTAGAGATTCAGAATGGCGTTAATCAGCCTTTAAATGTATTTACTTTAACAAAAGCAGAAAGTTGGTAATTGTTGTTGGCTCTCATGACATTATGCTAACATTTGCTGCTGTTAATCAATTTGATAAAGTTCCGTTAAGCGTTCAGGAGCAGTGTGTGTGTGTGTGTCAATTTGAACCCAAACCCCAACTCAAAGCAAACTAGTAAATAAGTTGAACTTCCGTGCGAGCTGCTAACCTTTTATTTAATTTGATGTGGCCAAAGTTCAAAGGTGAGCGCCGTTGTTCTCTCTCATGAAGTGTGTGTGTGTGTGTGTGTGTGTGTGTGAGGGAGAGGATTATCATTTATGTAAATGGACTTTGTGCGTTTTGAAGCGGTCTGGCAAACTGTCGCACACTCTGAGTGAGGTTCAGAGTATGAAAAGGATGGGGGAGAACAATGCATTAACATTGCGGTTGTCATTAGGCAAAATTTCGTTTAAATTTGCTTTGTGGTCTTCTACTTTTTTTCCTTCTTCGACATGTGAGAATATACACATATTGTTGTAGTTGTGTGTGTGTGTGTGAACATAATAAATAATGCAAAGTGATATTCCATTATGAGTAATTAGACAAGTATTTGCTGTTTGCTGATGGACACAGCACACCGAGGACCAAGGACCAAGGACCTTTGCACTTTCGCCAGGCAAACGAAGCAGCCTTTTGGGCCACTCCTCTGTTGTATGCTGGCTGTGTGTGTGCCTAATCGGGCAGAAAGATGTGGGCTGCCGAATGAGGCAAAAGTACTCGACTCGACTGGGGGAAGGAGAAGGAGAAGGGGAAGGGGGCAAGCAACTCTTTGACTGCCTGTGGCCAGCCAAGCGGCGAAGACTCTTTGGCATTTTATGAACTTTGCCGCTGCCGCTGCTACCGTTGGTTTTTTTTTTGTGTTTTTGTTGTTTATGTTTCTTTTTTGCATAACAACTCAACAACAATGAACAGAGGAGAGTGAACTGAGAGGACCGAGGGCGCGACTTCTGCCAAACAGCACTAAATTTTCCACATTGAACTTCAAGGTTAATTTATTTTATTGTTTCAGAACGTTGCGCCCAGTTGCGCCATTTGTTTCGCAGCTCCCTCCTCTGCTTTTGTACTTTTACTATTTGTTTGTTTCGGCGCTCTTGTTTTACTTTTTGCTTGTCCTTTTGTTGTTTTATTTCTGGTCTCGTTTTCGTTTTCGTTCACTCTCCGTGCCTTTCGCTTTACTGTCATTTGATTTTTGAGTTTCTCGCTTGATTATTTGCTCGTTTTCGGGCAAACTTTTTGCGTTCCAAAAAACTCCCACATTCTTATTGACAGCCTTGCCACAGTCCTTGCCTTGCCTTGTCGCTGTGGCCTTGTGGCCTTGCCTCATAAAAACACAGCAACAACAACGACAACAACAACAAAAGAAAAGCACAAAATAAAAACAAATCCAGTAAATGTTGCCGCTTTAGCACTCCATTGGCTTCAATTATGAGCACGAGTTTAATGTGCAACTTGGCTGGAGAGTTGCTTTAATTGTTGATCACCTTGGCTGGCTGTTTAAACTGCGATTCCAGAAGACATCAAGTAGTTGACTATAACTACGATTGTTTTCTTTTTAATATGAAATGTACATTTCAACAAGCTTGTGCAATAACAGAGAGAAGCTTCTTTAAAGTCTGTTTTACTGAATAAAGTATGTAAAGCAATTCATTTAAATTGTCTTAGCGAAGTGAAATTTTGAATTACATTTATAAAAATTAATTATATATTTTTGCGAAATATTTATACTAAATATCTGAATAGATTTCTCTAAGATTCAGAGTTTTCAGAATTATCTTAAAGCACTTATTTAATTTGTATTATTATGAGTCCATGGCACCAGCAGCCAGTACTCTCTTCTCTATTAAATGTAGTATTAAATACTAGATTTAAAATAATAAAATAAAAAAAGACAATAATTTGAATTATCTAAAAAGCGAGCGGCTTTTCAATTAAATTATATTTGTCAGTTGGCCATAAACATATGACTATATTTTCAATTGATTTAAAAACCTATCTCAAATTTCTACAATGCACTAAAAAATAGAAAAAAAAAAAATGTAAAAGTTTCGATATTATTTAGAATTTATAAATTACTATTTTTTCGCAATTTTGTAGGCATTAAATATACATAAATATAATGAAAGCTAAGGTTATATTTTTGAACATTTTATTAGCTATTTTGCTTATAATAAGAATGTGTAATTAACATTTTTTTTTGTAATGACAATTAATTGTTTTTCATTGAAGAGTATTTTGGCGTTAGTGTATGAACAAATTAATACAATTGATATTGCGATAAGAGAATCGAATTTGCTTCTAAGCTAAAATCTGATCAGCTGGCGACAAAGATCTTATGAAAAAGCCAGAGCTGCAAATTCAATTTGCTAGTAATACTACTATATGTATACTATACTAGTATGTGTATAAATGTGGACTTTGCCATCAAGAAAACTCTTGAAACAAAAGTGCTAAGCTTTAAGTGGATTTATGAGAGTGCGTATACGTGATGCGGTGCTGAAAAGCTGACTACAAGAACAATATTAACGACAATCGTTGTTGTTCTAGTTGCGCTTATCCTGCTGCTGGTCGTTGTATTTTTTAGGGTTCTCTTTTTTGGTTTTTAGTGTTCATTCAAATATTTAATAACTACTTAGTGGAACTTGAGCAGCGTGGAGAGACAAATGTGTTTTTCTTTCTTTTACGAGAGAATCGCTCGACCACTAAACGGCGTTCTGTCGCAATTTATTAAGCATTCTTTTCGGCGACGGTTAAAAGCTACAGCTACAGCTAGCTGTTGGCAGTTGGCTGTTGTTTCTTAACCAAAACTCTTTGCCTGAGCCGAGCTGAGCTGTTGCTGTGGCTGTGTACATAAAGTTTTCAATTTCCGGCAGCGCAACTAACATCCGCTTGAGACACACAGACGATGGCGACGACGATGCTCGTAAATTATGAAATATCATTCGCATTCTTTCGCTCGCTTAAAACTGCCAAAGCAGCAGCTACATTACAGTTAACACGCCTGGATTTCCATGTGAATGAAAGCTTTTGCCTGCGGGCAGTCTTCAATGGCAGACAGAGAGAGAATCAGAGAGAGAGGGGGAGAGCGTTGCAAGCGGCAGGTGGCAGCTGCAACCAACCTGTGTGTCCCCAAATGCTGTCGTCGTTCATCAAAATGTTGAGCTACCAGTCACGCCCCCCCCGCCTCTCCACTCTCCCCTCTCCACGCTCCTATCCTCCCTCGGGGTGGCGCTTAACAAGTCTGAAAAGCCAGCGCATAAAATTTAAACAAGCTGCTGCAACAATGGTCAACCTCCGCCCCCTCACTTCAACACTTTGTGCCCCGCGTGTTCGTTTTCATTGCAAAACTGTTGAATTTTTGAAGCGTATACGCGATTTTTATGCCATTTTTGTTGTGTTTGGCTCGCTGCTGCTGCTGCTGCTGCTGCTGCTGCTGTTCTACTGCTGCTGCCACTGTCAGCGATACTAAACGAAAATTGCCGTCAGTTCATGCTTATGTTGCTGTTGTTGTTGTTGGTGCTACATGCAAACCACAAATGATAGTCGGGGCAAGTTGTGCAAAGTGCGTGGCTGAAGCGCTTGCATTGATGTGGTCCCATCGCCAGAGGATGCTGTCCTGCTGTCCTCTCTCCTCCTCCTCCTTCTCTTCCTTCTTATTTTCCTTCGCTGTGTCGTTCCACAGTTTGCCTTGTCGCACTTTCGGTAATGTGACACTTTGCGCCATTCCATGTGCCAGCGGCGAAAGCCAAAGCAAAAGCAAAGCTGAAACGACATCACTGTTCTCCTCCCCTCCAGCCACTCTCCCTCCCTCAGAATATGCAGCCAACTACGACTACGGAAATGGCACTGCGAGCAGCATTCGTCGCGCTGAATTCTCGCACTCCAAGAGTGGGATGTCAGAGGAGAAAGAGGAGAGAGAGGAGAGAGGAGAAGCAGAGCCCCTGCAGCTGAAGTAGTAATACCTTTTTAGCCTCTGCGCTCACTTCCTCCGCTCCATCAGAGTAAAACGCTTAGGGGCACAGTGCAGCCTGCCTACAGTGACTGCAAAGCAAAACAGCAATTTACTTTGACTCACACAAAAATCAAAAAATTTAAAGATAGAAGAGAAGCCAAGTGCAGATCGAGTTGGGAATTCTCTGCGAAATGCAGAAATATTTGCTTGTAATGAAATCATAAAAAGTTTAATAATGAAATTATAACAACAGTATAAATGCAATAATATTGCAAAAATACAAAATTATTGAAGGAATTATACCGAGAGAAATTAAAAAAAAAGTTAGCTTACAACTAATAACAAGTTCATCAAAAATAACTATATTGTTGTTCAGCATAAAGTTAATATAAATAGTTTATTTTTGTATTTGAATATGTAATTTTATTTCTGGATTTTTTATATTTCGTTCCTTTTTTCTACCTTTTTCTATTTTTCTTTATTTCTGTACAATTTTTTTTATTTATTTATTTGGTTTGTTCTCTATTTTGTTATTTCCAAAATTTACTTATTTTGTTCGTTTTTTTTTTCATTACATTTTATTTTATTTCTTTATTTCTCTATAATTTATATAGTTTTATATATTTATTTATTTTGTTCTTTATTTATTTATTTCCTTATTTCTGTATTTTGATATCTCGGTTTTTTTGTTTATATTTATATTTATGTTTATTTTGATTTCTTTTTTCATGTTTAATTAATTTCTTTTAATATACTTTTATTTTGTTAATTCTTGATTTACTTATCTATTTTCTTTCTTTTTTAAATAATTCTTTATTTGTTTACAAAAGAATAGATTTACTGTTGCTAAGCGTAACTCTACTAGAAAGTAGACAGCTAAAGTATCATAGACCGCCGGTTACAGAAAAGTTTTTTAATTTGTAGATCAGAGCAGCGTTTTCTAAAAAACTAAAACAACTCATAAAGATGAGATACACTGCAATTAGTTACAACTCGTACATATGCAACACACTCAATATATAAACATATAAACTGTCTGCTTCAAACAATACTCAACACAACATTGCAAAAAACAACCGAATCGGAAAAGCGCTTAATATCAGACTCGTAAATCCTCTATGAGAATCTAACTATCGACGGTGTATGCGGTATTCGGTATGCGAACTAAGCTATCCATAGTATACTCCGATACTCTATATCAGGATATAACTGAGCTCAACTCTGTGCGCAAACTGAGCTATTCATGGTATTTTGGATATGTTTGATTATTGGCAGCGAGAGCAAACTTGAAGTGCGAATGCGAGTGCGAGTGCGAATGTGTATTGACAGCAATTGTCTGTGGACGTTGGCCAAATGAAGTTTTCCTATTGCGTTATGCTGTCAATGTGCTGGGCAAAGCAATTTATATTAATCATACGCTCCGTGGTGCCAAATTGTTTCAAGCATTTCAGCTGCTTGCTGCATTCATGCGCCTTGCGGCTTAAGTCGAGTCGAAGTCTTTAAGCATGCAATGGCTTTGGGGCGATAAAAGTAAACTGTTGGTCAGGCAAGGATGCGGCTGTGGCTGCGTCTGCGGATGCGGATGCGAGTGCGGGCATCCTTAATGCCAGATAGCAGAGAGATTATTTCGCTTGGTGCAACGTGAGCATAAAAACTCGCTAATGTTCGCGTATAAAGATAAATTTGGTGCTCAGCTGCAGTTTACGTTTTGGCCAAGACGAAGCCGTTGCTAACGTGTCTAATAAGCGCCAGCTGCAATGAATGGGCGTGGCACACACGCACACACACACACACATATACATACATACAATCGCAGATAGCCATCGCTTTGGCTGTGTCCTTTGGTTAACGGTTGAAGTAGCGAGTGACATGGTCAGAATGCATTTACTAATTAGTTGGCAGCCAATGGGATGAGTACTCAATATAATGAATAATTACAGAGCAGATGGACAAAGCGATAAGCCGGGTGAAAGGGCAAAGATGTCACGTATGTGTCTGTATGTGTGTGTCTGTCTGTGTGTGAATAGTTTATACTGGGTCGCTTTAGCACCTCAAGCTTAAGGATTACTTAAGGATAGTGCACATGAGTTGAGCCTTTGCCATATAATGGCCATTATGACACACACACTTCTACACACACACACACACTTACACTTGGAGACAGAGATAAATAGGTCTTTGTGATTGTATAGCTGATAAAGGCTTCAGCTTCCACATCTTCCACAGTTTCAGCAGTTGCCATACACAGGCAATTAAAATTAATCAGTGTACTTCTCAAATGGATCAGTTACTTGAATCAGGTGTCGTCCAAGTGCCGGGACTCAAGTGTCTCTCAGACAACATGGACGAAGCCTTTGATCTCACCCCGTTATTATTCAAGTGTGTGTGTGTGCGTGTCTTTGTCCATGGGTCAGAAGTTAATGAAAGACATTTGCCAAAAGCTTTTGAACTGCATCTTAACTTCAATTCCAACACGATGTGTGATGTGTGTCAAATTAATTAAGTTGAATTTGACAGTTGACGAAAAAATATTAAATATATGAATAAAAGGCTATTATATGTATTATGTAACAGGCAGAGGCATCTCTTGTGATCAGATAAAATTTGTGAAAGTTATTCAAGAAATACATTTGTATGGACTAAAACGAGTCTAAGTTACTTTAGCTGATAATCTGGCACTCTATGATTAATTATATTTTGAATGTGGTACTATATCAATATACCGAATATAACATTCGGTAGATTTAGAGTATTTTTGTGGTATATTTTAAGAAAAATGCCGCACTGTTTTGCTTTTATTTAACATAAAATGTTGTTAAGTTATTTGACATTTTTAATAGAGTTTCTTGTAGTTTATTTATTCAATTGATTTAGTTTGATTACTTAACTTATTTTTGAGCTCTAACTTCAACATGAATAAGCCTTTCCATTTATTTGGCATTTTTGTATTCAAATTCTTGTAGTTTATTTATTGAATTCATTTATTTTAATAACAAACACTCACTTTCTATGCATTTCATGCTTGGCTTTTAAGTAAAACCTGTGAGATAATTTATTTTAAATTTTTTTTTAATAGAATTCTTGTTGTTTATTGAATTAAATTGAATGGATTTGGTTTATTGTTTTGTTGTCTTTAAAATATTTTTAAATAAATTTCTTGTTGATTCATTTTGATAACATATATTCACTTTCTGAGAGTTTTATTCCGCAATGCCTAAGCGAGTTATTTCGTGAATAGAAGTGAAAAGATGATGTGCGAAAATGTCGCTTATACAAAAGCTGTGCAATGTTTTTGCAAAGCAAATTCCACTCAGCAGTAGTCTCGTGTCTGTCTGTCCTCGTTTATCTTATTGTTTAATGCCATTATGCGCCTAATTGGTTCAATCAAATTGTCTTGGAAGTTAATTAAACGCTCTTGCTATTCACACACTCGCTGTGTCTCTGTCTTCGTCCTTCGTCCTTCGTCCTTCGTCCTTCGCACCTCTGCATCGTAATCTTAATAATCATCTAGATAATGACTAACTTGCTGACTGACTGACTCGCTGACTCGCTGAATTGGTGACTCGCTGAGTGACGTGTCGTATACGTAATAAGGGATGGAATCGAGTATGAAAATCCGTTGATTATTTAAGTACTTAAACGTGTTTTTGTTAATTCGCTTACGGAAATTAGGCGTTCATAAAATGCCCCGTAGGCATTTTATTTTAGTGGTTAATTTTTAATGCCCCAACCGTTTAAGCACAGACAATGGCAAGTGTTTAACTGCGATGAGATTGCGTCGTCCGTACACAAAAGCTAATTCAACTATATAGAGAGACAGAGAGACAGAAAGAAAGAGAGAGAGAGATGGGGAATGTATGTAAGCCAAACAATTGGCAGTGTGACATTTTGTGTAATAGACACAGAAAGACGGAAAATTCTATTTACTATATACGAAGAGTGGCTGTGATTTAATCGCGGAAAACATTTTTGCAAGCACAGACAATGAAAAATGTTTTTATTTACTTTTGATTATCTGCTTAAGGACGACAATAAAAACACAGTTGCAGCAGCAGCAGAGCAAACACTGTAAGTCTGAAGACAGCAAGTCAAGCTAGTAAAGAGAAATAGAGTGGTTGAGGAGGGCGGTGGGGAAGAGGGGATTTAGGAGAGCTGCGAACAAAGCGAGATCACGATGCGAGCAAAAGGGGAAAACGAGGCAAACGCTAAAGTGAAGCAGTAACACGAGAAGACGACAACGACTGCGGCAGCGACTGCGGCAGCGACTGCGACTGAGACTGAGATGGCGACAGCAGAAACAACAAACAAATAAAGCGGCAAAAACAACACAACGGCCAGCGGCAAACAACTGTGCGAGTGCTGCCCAAGAAGTTGCGGCCATTTTGAGATTGAACTTGGATGATTATTATGGCAAACCGAGAAACTAAATGTTGTGTTGAATAAATATTATTAATGTACTCTGCATTTTTTTAACTTAATAACTAGAACACACCATAAAATTTACTTATTATCTTTAGATAGATAGATTGTAAATAAATAAAGAATATAAAAAAAAAACTAGAGCACAGAAGAAAAATTTGCAAGGGAAAGTATTTGGAATGACAAGAAAAGAATAGAACATAAGACAAGCAAATAATTTTAGATTTGTTAAAGGAAAACATGGATTATTTAAAGTTATTTGGAATAAAATGTGAGACTTTAACAACAAATTTGGTATTGCTGCTTTGTGGTTTCAAAAATAGTTGACATTTTTGTTTGAATTTTAGATCTATGTATATGTTTTTATATTAATAGTAAACTATTTGTATGTCTATCTAGAATATCAATTTACTTAATTTTTGTGGCATTAAAA
Organism: Drosophila kohkoa; assembly: GCA_019972355.1. Taxonomy (NCBI): domain Eukaryota; kingdom Metazoa; phylum Arthropoda; class Insecta; order Diptera; family Drosophilidae; genus Drosophila; species Drosophila kohkoa. The sequence continues at coordinate 2,032,145 of BJEL01000062.1, read as the reverse complement.
TTAATATTATTCTTTTTCCATTTTTGTTAATCGACGATTAATTGATTATAAAACATTACATCATTAAAATTCTTTAAAAATACGTAAATATGTAAAATCCGATGTTGAATTATAAACTAAAACAATTGAGAAAGATAATGTCGAATTTGCTCGACTGTGAGATACCCGCTATCCATTTTGAATAAGTGCAATGCAGTGCGTTATTATTCCTAAAATATACTTAATATACCACAAAATACTAAATATACCGAAAATCACATTTGGTATTTCAATTAAAAACTATAAGACAGTAGTAAACAGAGCAGTATTTTTCAAATAATATACCACAAAAATACAAAAATATACTGAAGGTCATATTTGGTATATTGAAGTATACCATAGAGGCCAAAATATACCTGAATATATGAAATTTCTTAAATAACTTCTACAATTTGTGTCCGATCGCAACCCAATTCTCATCAGAGAATATTTTCTCCAACACTATAAATTAATGGAAATAATTGTAGATATTCCAGTCGTTTAAATGGTTGCAAGATGACAAATATATAGTTTGTATGACTATAACTAAAGTTGTTTTAGCATGGTAAGGATGAACTGTTGTGTTGCACCTCGCTGTGGCAATTTCGGTTACACTAGCTGCGGGCAGTTCTGTTGCTTTGTGGTTGTGGCTGTGTGTGTGTGTGTGTGTGCGAGTAAGTGTGTGTGTACTGTAGGTGTAGGTGTCAACATGGCCTGTCGCGGCTTATGAATAAGCAAAGCGGCGAGACGCACCCAACAACATCAACAACAGCAGCAGCAGCAGCACTTCAACACACACTCTGCTCTGCACTGGGTGTGTGTGCAAATACAGGCAAACAATGGCACGGTTGCATGACCCTATAAATGCACACGAACGAATACATGAGCAGCATATCCATTTTCATATCCAGCTATCCACGTATCCACATATCCATATCGTGATTGTATGCGACGCACATAATTTATGGCAAACGGATGCAGATATGGCCAAAAGGTGACAATGCCAGTTGCGAGTCGTGAGTCGTGAGTTGTGAGCCGTGAGTCGTGAGTTGCCAGTTACGTGACAGAAAAAAGATGTGCAACAGCCGTCAAAACAGTTGCCACACTTGCCACATTAATTATGAAACGCAGCATGTGTGCAACAAGTTCTTTTTTAGACGCAACTTTCTAACAAACAGCTGTAAACAAGATGTAAAATCACATCAAACTCAAAGCAATTTGACACCAAACAAGTAGGAAATCTACATTCCAGAGAGCTCGACTGTGAGATACCGTTTATCTACTTTAAGTAAGAGCAAAACGGTGCGATATTATGCTTAAAATATACCAAATTAATATATTGTAAAAATACTAGATCATACATGGTATATTTTGAATAAAATACTATACCAATATACCATTTATTAGACAGAATAAAATATAATACCACAAAAATAGTGAAAATATACCGACGGCCATATTTGGTAAATCAATGAATAAAAGCAAAACAGTACTGTATTATACTTAAAATATACCAAGTTGCAAAAATTCTAAAATACACCAAAGATTATATGTGGTATATTTTGTATTTAATACTATACCAATATACCAGACCAAATAAAATATAATAACACAAAAATACTGAAAATATACCAACGGCCATATTTGGTAAATCAATGAATAAAAGCAAAACAGTGCGGTATTATTCCTTAACTATGCCAAATAATATACTGTAATAAAATATAATAAAAATACTAAAATACCAAAGGCCACATATCGATGAAAGGCTGCATTCGAAATATACTATAGAGTCAAAATATACCAGATTGTTAGCCAAAGCAACTTTCGTACAAAAGTATTTTTTAAATACCTTTCTTCTTCTTCTGTTTATTTCAGACATTTTCTGCAGTCGCAAAGTTATAATACCCTTCTACCCTTTGGGTAGCGGCTGTAACAAAGCAAATACATAAATAGATAACTTTACACTTTTTCTATTTATGTTTCGTTTCATTTTTATTTATGCAAAATAAATAAATAAACAACAAACAATTATGAATAAAAGCATAATAATACATTGCAAATGTTGTTATAATTGAGAAGCAATTAAGCGCAATAGAGAAACCATATTTGAGGCTAAAAACTAAGCCAATTGAACGTTGTTTTTCGCCCAGTGTAAAAGTTGTTATTGTTGTCGTAGCTGTGTGTCCATAAGTGACAGCCACTCAAATGTTGCACTGACAACTGCAAGTGCAATTATTGTATTATTATCAATTTTGCATAACATGCGAGTATTCATCTGTCCCTGTGTGTGTGTGTGTGTAAAGTGTTTTCAAATTTAATTGCTTTTGAACGAGTTGAACACAGCAAAAGACAGCAAGAGAGTGAGGGAGATAGAGCGAATGAGAGAGATAGAGAGAGAGAGTGAGAGGGAGAGGGAGGTAAACTACTAAACATATTGACATGCTAAAAATTTATAACATAGCATACGAAACGGCAATGGGGCGTATGAGCAATGCCAATGCAGCACAGTTATTCAGCATGTCTGTGTATTTCTGTCTGTATATGTGTGTGTGTGTATTGCATTTTGCATTTTGTGATTTCGGCAAAATTACATTTCGCAGTTACAAGTGTTATAAATAAATTTCACATTTCAAATGTGTATTTTCTATATTTGCTGCCGTTGCTGTTGCTGTTGCTGTTGCTCTTGTCACCCTTGGCTAAATTTCCGACTGTGTTTGCATGACTTTTGGCTAAACACTAACTGCATTTAAATTGCAATTTGACAGAAAATAAACGGACAGCATTAAAAATGCAAACAGCTTCAGACACATTGCAGCAATATCGATAACAAAAACAAAACATCGTTTGGTTTACTATTTTCCTTCTTATTCTCAAATGCATACAAAATACAAGAATTTGACGCCAATTTGCTTGTTTATTATTATTGTTAAGGCAATTAAGAATGTTGTTATTAGTGTTATGGCAAAATTTATTATTAGCTTCAATGAATTTGATTAATTTCAGCAATTGCGGCAATTATTTGCCGTAAATCAGTCAATATTGACCATAAAATTTGACCTGCAATAATTCAATTCATTATTATTAGAGTTATACTTGTATGCATAAAATCACTTTATTTTCACCTAAATTTCTGGCAAATTATGTTATAACGATGTGCTTAGAATTCTTATTCAACTTTAATGTTTGACTTCCTTTTTTTGAGATGAGGTAAGATTTTATTAATACAAGAAAAGAAATGTGTTCAGCATAACTTCTAAAACGATGTATTTTTAATTTTTATACCTTTCATTTTTGACAGCCATTAATCGTCATTATTTGTGATTAGAAGAAGTATTTTACCAGATAATGTTATACAATATAAAACACAACAAAACAATTTAAATTCGCTTCAATTTAAACAAACAAATTAATTATTTAAAAAGGTATTATTCAAATGAACACCAACTTTTTTTCTAAAGCACTTGCTTTAAATGACTTTGGCTTAGGTAAAGAAATAATTTACATATTGATTTGCAGCTACTTTTATGTTGAAAAATAATTTTACTTTAATATTGGGGAAAGTGAGAAAATGTGAATCGAAAAAATGATCAAATACAATATTATTTTCTAGGAATATAAATACTCAAAGCATCGTAGCAACTTTTTGATATGAAAATTTTTATACTAGAAAAAGCTATAAAATATGAAGCATAACTACCATAGGATAAAATAAGAATTCCTTTCAATTTGTTGAACGATAATTTGATGAAAGATTCGAAGGAAGGAATTAATTATTTTTGCGATATTCTACTTGCTTAAAGATTCGTAGAAATTTTTTGTTGAAAAGTTAAGGGTTTACCTTAAATTCGTTACATATAAAAAATAAGAAAAGTATTTAATAATAATAATAATATTATATATAATATTATATCTCTTCAATTTATTTTACGATCATATTTGCCAACTTCCGAGCAACTACTTTGCTTAACGATTTTTTGAAACCTTTTATTATGGAAAAAAGTATTCGCTTTAATATCAAATAAAATCATAAAGTGACATACAATAAAATATGAATTCCTTTCCATTAATTGTACGATCTTGTGTGAAATATTCTCCGAAGAGACAACTTATGAAAAATAGCAGTCAATGCAGAAGAAGACATAACTTATAATAAATTGCAAACGTCATTAATTATAAATTAAAATGAAGCTATTAGTAAGCATTGAAGTTAAAACTAAAAGCTAATTTATTCACGACACTTTCGAACTGGGGAAACTTCTACCCGTTTTGTTCTCCTTTGTTTTGTTTCCCTCTTTTTTTGGCATTTCTTTATTTTTTGTTTTTTTGGAACAAGGACATACGATTCTCAATTAGCGCTAGTCTTAACGTTATCTAGAGTTATTTATGGAGGGGGACTTTTGCATATTTGAGTCCGAGTACTGAAAGCAGTTTTGCTAGTGTCTCTCGATGTCTCGTTATTTCAGTTGTTTCAGTTGCTTCAGTTGTTGTCGTGACCCAACGACATAGTCGAAGTAATTACGAGTATGCCTTTATTTTTGTGCTGTGCGGTCATTTAGCTAATTGAATTTGGGCTTGAGGCATTCTTTGCTTTTGCATAAATATTTAAAGGATGCGATTTGGTTGTTGTTCTTGTTTCTTGTTTCTTGTTTCGCTTACCATTGACATAGGCTGAAAAATCAAAGTCTCTGTATGCCTTCGATTGTCGCTGCTTCGTTGTTGTTCCGTCGACGTCGACGTCGTCGTCGTTGTTTTCGTTATCCTCGTTGTTGTTGTTGGCGTCACGTTTCTTCAGGAGCAGCGTCGGTGCCTCTGGCTGGCGATGACGGTGACCAGCAACAGCGCCAACGACAGAGGAAATAGCATCATTTCCGGCTGCCTTGGCGTCGGGCAACAGACAAACCGTGAGGAGCGCCAAGAGCATCAGCGTCCGGCGACGTTTGTGCTCCATGTGTGCTGCGTCTGCCATTTAGACCGAAAGTCTTTTAAGTAATTGCAGGATATGCAGCAGTCGACTCACGAATCACGACTCACGACTCACGGTAAACGGAATGCGGAGGGACACGAGGCACGACGCGTCGGCGGCGCGGAAACGGAAATAACGCGGCGCTAACTGTAAGCTGTTGTAATTGTTGTTGTTTGGTTTATATATATTTATTTTGATTTATGTTGCATATATTATTTACTCTTGGTTTCGCTTGTTCACTGCACACAGAGCGCGACGCACACACAAAAACACACGCAAACAAAACAAAAAAAACAAGAAAAACCACAACACACACAAAACACAAGAAGGAAAAGCGTTTTGATTTTGTTTGAGTGCTGCTTACTTTGGCTTTGGCTTTAGCTTTGCCTTTGCTTCCTTTCGAAATTATTCCGTCGGCCAATTAAGCGATTTACGGATCGCAACTGACGCGTTTCGCACGCCGGCGATGGACGACAACAACGAGATTCGTTTCGATTCGATTCGAATGAGAACTCAACTAACTCAACCGGCGACCGACGTGTGGCGTGGCCAACGTGCGAGGCGCTATTGAGTCAAGCCAAAGCGATGCCAGCACTCATATATAGCAGACAACGCAGGACGAACCAACAACACACAGCAACAACAACAACAACAACAACAAAATATAAGACAGGACTCGCATTTTGCCGAACGCTGTTTTAGTGAATGAAACGAACTCGTCGACGTTCGTTGTTCGTTACGTGTTTTTCGGCGCCTGCGCCGGCAACGAACAAGACAGAGAAACCATTAAACACGGCACACAAGGCACAAGGCAGGCGACGGACTCGGACTCAACGTTTCGATATGGATATCAGCAAAGGCACAACAACAACAACAACAAGGAGGAGGAGGAGGAGGAGGGGGACAACGATTGCAGTTCATTTGCTTGCTACGTGTTGACTGACCTTTTACACGTCCTAGCGGCCGCAACAGTTACCAGTAACCAGTTACCAGTGACCAGCTAGCAGTTACCAGTTAACAGTTACTGGCCAGTTGTTGGCATTTTTGTTAACGTTCGTTTTTGCATCCACTTGGCCACTTGGCCGCTTGACTTGCGACCTCTTCCCCCCCACCCGTAAAATCCCTTTTGCATTTATCGTTCAGCTTTGGCTACTGCTTTACCTTTGCTGCTGTTGCTGCTGCTGCTTTTGCCATCGGCAGCAATTAAAATATTTGCAATTGATTTGGCTGCTAATTTGATTAGCATGCTTTTAGCCGTAAGTAACATTTCTCTGCTCCACTGCTTTCACTGCTTTGCTCCTTGTTTACCTTGTTTCTTCTTATTTCGATTTCTACTTTATTTTTTTTTTTGTTTTTTTTTTTTTTTTGGTTCTCTTACGCTCTAATTCTGCAATTGGCTTTTCCTTTGCCTTCGTGTAATCAACAAATCAACACGCCGCAAATATCCGTAAATATCTTGCGCAAACATTTGCCGCCAAAAATTGACTATTTTCGAGATGGCATTCGACGAGGACGACGACAGGACCTCTTCACAGGACTCCACACTATGTTTAGTAGGCTTCTATTTCCATTTACCTACTTACTCTCCATATATATTAACATATATTCGCTACCATCCAAGCCACTCAATTGCGGCTAATTAGTCGAGCACACAAAGTCTTTACTATGTTTAACTAAATTGCCAATTAATTGCTAATTTTGACCCAATTTTTGTTTAGTTCAATTTGGTAATTTGATTTTTTCAAAGCTTCTCATATGATACCTTTTTGAAAATAATGTTTTATTCAAATGGAACTTTAGTTAAAATCATCGGAAAATCAACATACAATGTAGAATGTTATAAACCAAAGTTGAAAAGCTTTATGTACATTTTTGACTAGACAAATTCTGATAAATGAATTATCTCTTTGCTTCACTTTCTAAATTTATTTTGTAAAAATATTGGGTAATTAACAACTAAGTAATGTCATAAGTAGTCAGCTTGAATAAATTTAATTTCTCTGCAATTTTCACAAGTTAAATTTAGAAAATTTGTTATTCTCGATGCGCTGCAAGTCATTCGTTAAATTTTATAAGTGTTTTACTTAAATAAATGTTGAGGGATCAATGCTTTCGATTTGCTCAGATTTGGAAAAGTGTAAATACGTTGCAAATAATATATGCGCAAAAGTAAACAACGAATAGTTTCAATAAAATAGCATATTTTTACTTAATGAATTAAGAAAATGTTATAAACGTAATAATATTAAATATTATTATTTAAAACACTTGACAAAATTAATCATTTTGAAGTGTATTCATATATTGAAGCCAAAATCGATAGTTTATCGCATAAATCGAACAATTATTGAATGTTGAAATCTATAAAACCTGTTGGGCAACATTTTCGAGAGAGCTCCAATAATTTTTATGCGATTGATTTGTAATTAATATGTGCTAAAATGTAAAAAAAAAGACATTTTGTAAAGCATTTTTTATTTGAATTTATTTTGCAAATTGAATGTGAGTTTTTATGCAAGACTTTAAGCCGCAAAGTTAAATCAGAATTAGTTGTTCTTAATTCAAGACTTCAAAACGGAATGCGGATGTTAACATAATAGCTTAACATATGTATGTTACAATAGGGCGCTTACAGAGCACTCTTAATTTATTAATTAATTATGTGAATATTTTAATAATTGCCTTATCTCAAATTTCCAAATTATTGTTTACCAATTTCCAAAATAAAACAAAATTATTATATTTCGCTTAACAGATAATGTTAAGTGTATTTATATTCGTTTTGTAAAACATAAGTGGATATATTTTATTATTTATTGTAGTCAAATATATTGTAATGAATTATGAGTATTTGTCTCAAAAAGAGTTTCATTGAAATAATATATATTTACTTAATAAGTTAATTATATTACATAAGGAAACAAACTAGAGAAATGACAACTAAAGTCTTCGACTCTATGATTTCGTGTGCTTCTAATTTTAGCCATCGTGTATCCATTGATTAATGTGTGGGGGAAAGACAACTCGAACAGACGACGACGTCATTAGCCATGAGAATGAAATACCAGGAAATAAATGCAATATAAATTCAGTTTGCTGATTGCCAATGCCTAAAGCCATTGCACAATCTCAATCTCAAGCAGAAGCTGAAGCTGAAACTGAAGCTGAAACGTCTTTCGATACACGTGTTATGGACGAACATAACGTATTGTGACACAAGTAAAAATATTCTCAGCTCCCTCTGTTTGACGGAATTACACGGTCCGGAAGTTGTGTAAGCGATTGCGTAAAAGCCTGCGGACAACAACTCGGTGTGAGTAAGTAAGTGTGTAACAGACCCCCAGTTCAGTTCATTCATTTAACTTATGCAGCGCATTGATTTCATACTTATTCGTATGCGCATATTCGTAAGCCAGCTTTCAGCTTGTTAAGTTGGCCTAAACTTTCCGCTATTGATATTTATGTGCGACCTGCAAGTTAATCTAATTAAAGTTGCCAATTTATGCAGAGGAAAACTTCCGTTTGCCGCTGATGTGATTGTGTTTCCATTATTATTATTATTATTATTATTATTATTATTATTATTATTATTATTATTATTATTATTATTATTATTATTATTATTATTATTATTATTATTATTATTATTATTATTATTATTATTATTATTATTATTATTATTATTATTATTATTATTATTATTATTATTATTATTATTATTATTATTATTATTATTATTATTATTATTATTATTATTATTATTTTTTTTATTATTACTATTACTATTACTATTACTATTTCTATTTCTAATATTTCTACTACTACTTCTACTATTATTACTACTATTGTTACCACTGCCATCGCGTAATATGCTAACCATAATGCGCTTACTGCCTGTAATTATTGCTGTGGCATTCGATCAGCTAATTGACCGTCGTTTTTTGGGCAACTGCATTCCCCAGCCGGATGTGGATACGGAGATTGGGGGATTGGGGAATGACAGCACGCTAATACGGATATGAATTGTGCTCATTTGGCTGCCAGTTGAGTTGAGTTCAGTTTTTGTAGCCACACGCATTTTGTTGGGTTTTTAGGCCAAGCTAATTGCATCGCTGCAAAGCTGATTCGCATTGCACTGCGGTGGTTTCATGTTAGTCCCAGGCTTACACTTGGTGCTTGGTACTTGTGCTGCTCTCCAGCTGCCCTTGTTGTTTGCCACGTTTTATTGAATTCGCTTTTGGCCGCGTAAACACGACCAAAAGTGCTGCTCCCATAATTGACATGTGCTCTCTCTCTCCCCATGCTGCTGATTAGGCTATTCGTTTTACAAGCGGGGTCCCAGAGAAGGAAGTGAGGGAAGAGGTAGGGGGAAGGAGGAAGGCGGAAGGAGGAAGGATTCATGTGGCATTGTTTGATGTGAACTGCACTTGCCAGCAAATTGAATTTACTTGCTGTGGATCTGATGGAAAGCCACTTGACGCCGCATTCCACGAACACAGCGGCGACAACAAAATTTTCGACCCTCATTAGTTTCAATAAACGCAGCCAACGTCGGGCAATTCCATGGCTGCCCCTAAAGGGTATTTGTCCTCGTAAAAGGACTCGCCATTATCATGAAGTTAAGTGCACTTTTTGTGTCTCTCTGCGCAGGTTGCGCAACTTTTGTGTGATGTCGAAATTTAAATAACAAAGCCAAAGTGCGACAAGATACAAAGTAAAAGACACCCGACGCCATCAGCATTCTCATTCTCAGTCTCATTTTACCCACAACAATTTCAGTTTTCGAGTGAACTTTTCACTCTCTCTCTCGAGTTAATCCATTTCCATTCTTTTATATTGAAAAAGTAAAGCATTTCAATTTCAATTTCAATTCTTTGTTAATAATATTCTTTTTTTGGCAGCATTTTTTTGTTATTAGCAGCTCACAACAATATTTGCTATTTTGTTTTCTTAGAATTTTGATGTAGCATCAACAATTGCAAAAGCAATTTCATTCGCATTTTATTTCTTCCTTTTTTGTGCGTCAGCTTCAGAAACATTCTGCCAGCTGCCAAAATTCGGTTGAAATGTGTGTGAAAATACATTGTTAAGGTTTTGCTACTGAGTATATTTTACCATTATTATTATTAGCTTTTCTTTTTGTTTATATAGACTTAGCATCTAAATTTACTGATAAGCATACATTTGTATTGGTATTTAATATAATATTAAAAAGGAAAATGCAGAATTTTTAATATATCGACTTAAGAAATAGAATAGAATTCGTTTATGGGCAGCAATCTCTGGGATAGTAGGCACCCAGAAAAGTACGACAGGCGTTGCAGTAATGACTCGTGGTGCGACAGCCACGCAGCACATACGGATAAAGGCAACAGCAGCAACACCAGCTGTGTGAAAAGTGCAGTCATAGATAATGATCAGCAATAAAGAGGAAGGTGAGTTGCATTTGGACTCACCCGAAGGAGCAGAGCCAAAGAGCCCAAGTGTGAGTGCGAGCATTCGGCATGCGCTGCAGACGCGTGCGTCCTTGTTGGCCACACGCAGGACACACAATCGCACAGGATGTGGCAGCCAGCTTTGGCTGCGGCGCCAGCGCAAAGATGCCTCAAAGAAAGCAAACGAATTTAACGCTAAAGATATTGAAGTTGAGTCAACTTACTGCGCACTTGCGGCAATCGAACAGCAGCTGCTGGTTGCACTTCAGCAACAACTTCGTATGGAAGTTGCGTAGCCGACGCGTTGACCGATTGTTGCTCTAGCTCGAGTCGACTGCGCAGATGCTGCGGCTCAGCGAAGAATGTGCGACGACGATCGACAGACAGCTGACTCGCCTTTGCCACGGCGTCGTCATAAGTCGGCAGCTGTTGAGGCGCCACTGGAATGTTGCCATCGCTGCAGGCGCGTGGCAGCAACGCCAGATGCCGCAACACCGGCTGACTGGGGTCCTGGCCCTGGTAGAGCATGCGATGTTTCTCCTCGGCCATGATCGCCAGCCGTTTGCCTACAATAAATCGCATTTGCAATGCTTTTTATTGGCCGCAGGCAAAACACTTGAAAAACAGTTGTTAGCTGTGATACGATACGATGTGTTGTTTTAGTTGCATTTGAACAGTCGAAACACACATTACGTATGCGCACCGTCATCCCAGTGCCAGACTCGAGAGTCAGAGAGTCAGAGAGACTGAGAGTCGGAGCATATTGTCAACTTCCGTTTCATTTCCGGCTCATAACTTTTGCAATATGTTGTCTAGCAGTAGCCTCTGCTCGCACACAAAGTATTTGCCTGCCCCTTGACATGCTGACGAGAGTCTAACGACGAGGGCTGCAGCAATAGCAAAAACTATTTTCTTTTTTTTTATGAATATTATTATTTACTCGTCTAATTAATGCACTTCACTCTGCATACTTGTTGCATGCCTCAACTGACTTTTGCACTTTGATGCAACCGGCTTAAAGTCAAAGAGCGAGAGTTTTGCTTGCCAGCCCTGCCGAATGCCAAATGTCTACCTCGAAATGCAGTTCGTTGCCGCCCATGTGGTAAGGTTTGTTTTGTGGATTTTCTGTTTGTGTTTTAGTGAAGTTTTTCAATCTGTTTTGCGGCCCAAATTGTTGATAGACAGAGAGAGAGAGAGAGAGAGAGAGAGAGAGAGAGCGAGGAGACAGCACACAACAATCCAGACAGTCGTAAGTAGTGTGTAAAGTGGAGAGAGAGAGTTGGGAATGATTGAAGTTTTGTGAGCACTTTGCATTTAATCAACTTTATCAACTCGTTTGCTGATTACCTTTGCGCATTTATGCAAATTTATGCAGCCGAAAAAAAAAACTACGAATAAATATAAATATATACCAAATATATAAATATGTAATTTGCATGCATATTTCACTTGCTTGACGACTCGGGGAATTAGAATGAGACTGAATGGATATGGATGATGCCATATCCATATCCATATCCATATCTATATCCGTGTATCCCTCATTTCTTTCTACACACACACACCCACACACACATAGAGAGAGAGACAGAGAATATATCCCCATGTTGGCAATTGAAGCATGCCTTTTTATTTCTCACTTGGCACTGCATAAATTTGGAGTCCATTTGAAATTCATTCCTCGCTTTGATGTTTGCTTTATTGCATTCTCCTCTCGTTGTTGTTGTTGTTGTTGTTGTTGCTTGAGGGAGTGAGTGAGTGAGTGAGTGTGAAAACTGAAAGCTGGGCGCAGCTTATCGATATACTATGACGACGGGAAAGCGAGAGAGGTCGAGACTCGAGTTGAGTAACGAAAACTTGCGTTTGCGGTGTTGACTTGGTTTACTCGCAACAAACAACAGTTGAATATGTAAACACTTCGACCAGAGAAAAGATTCTTCTCTGATATCTCAAGACCATTTGCACAGTTTTGCAGTTGACTCAAGATTCAACCACGCCACCAACAACAATAAAACAAAAGACGCCACTCGCTGTCTCGAGGTTTACTCAAAATCGATTTAGCATTCTGCATTCTGTGCAAAAGTAGAAAACCTTGTTTTCATTTCTTTACTTTACTTTACTTTACTTTACTTTTCTTTTTTCATTTTCTAAACGCGCACTAAAGTGATGCAAGCTCTAAATCAATTTTCATTTCAATTCTTAGGTAAACCAAATGCCAAGATTTTACTCATCTGCTCGTCTGCTGCAAATAACACGAACAGTCTTTAGTTGGAACAGCACGAGGATAAACAAATAACAACCTGCAATTAGAATCAAAGGATTAAAGTATTGTGAGTATTGAAAGCAAACACATTAAATTCAATTTAGTCTTATTTTAGTTAACAACTTTTTTGTTTAATGTGGAATTATGTTAATGTTTAAGATTGTGCTTTTAAATGATTTTGCTTGCCCTAAACTGTTGATTAGTTTCATATGTGGAAATTATTATTTAATTTTTGATTCGAAATATGACACTTTACGATAACCATTTCTAAATCTTTGAGTATCTTTTTCTTGCAATTTTACAATTTTTTATTATTTTTTTATCTGTATTTATAACTTTGATCCGGCAGGAAATATAATATATGTAACAGTCAGAAAGAGGCATCACAGACCCTATAAAGAATATATATTTTTGTCGTTTTGTCTTTCGAATATACCAAATATAATTTTTAGTAAATTGTAGTATTTTGTAAAATATTGATTTGGTATATATTAAAATTTATAGCGTACACGCAGTCGAGCAAACTTTTTCTTAATTGTTGAATTATGACTCTTTTTGATCGCCATGTAAATATTTTTTGTGTCCATTTCTTACCATTTGTGTAGAGAATCATTTACAAAAATTTCTATTTGAATTTAATTTTTTAAATTTAATATTCTGCTATAAATGCTATTAAAATATATTTTGTCTAATAATAACAATTTTTGCTATTTATTCTCTTTTTAAAATCCTTATAATTAACCTTCAAATCCTTGTCATGAGTAATTTGCAATAATCATTGTTTTTAATACTTATTTTAAATTACATTTTTATCTATATCTATATCTATACAATTTCTTTCGTTCACAAACCTTAGTGTAATTTAAGAACATTATTTAAAATTTAATTTGTTAACTTTTAAATACATATTTCAGTTTTTTACTTGCATGAATTTATCTGCAACATAATCAACAGCTTAGGAAATTTGAGCGCTCGCTGGAAATGTATTTGGTTTAATTAAGACGAACTACGATGGAAATTGATTTAAATATTAAGTTGCGAGCGTAGGCGAAAGGCAGCAATGTCGCATTTAATTTGTAAAGTTATTCCTTTTGGTTTGCTTTTCAAAACGAATAAGCCATTATTTAACTAATTAAGCTCTGATTGTCTTTATCTCTGCCATGCACCGCGTTCAGGCCACGTTTCCACACACATGCTTTCGCCGTCTCTTTCTGTGTGTGTCTCGCTCTCTCTCTCTCTCTCACACACACACACACACTCGCGTGTGAATGCTTACTTATGTATGTTATTGAACGTTGCGGCTTGGAAAAGTGTGTAAACAATATTTTGTGTAATTGCAATTAGCGCAAAAAGGTTTCTGGTTTCGGAAGTTGGCGAGACGAACAAAAGGCGAAAGACACACACACATGTGTAAGAGTGTGTATGTGTGTTAGTGTGTGTGTGTGTGTGTATGTGTGTTAGTGTGTGTGTATGTATGTGTGTTAGTGTGCACACTTTCCATAGCTGTTGAAGTATTTGCGTTCTTGGCAATGCGTCCGTGCGGATTTTGGCGTTGAAATTAAACGAAGTCATTGCTAACATCCCACACACACACACACACACACACACATATACAGACAGCAGACATACATACTTACACGCTATTGGCACACAGTTGAATAAAAATCAATGTGTAAAAAAAGGCAGCTGACGCTGCTTTGCGAGCATTTGCTCGCCGGGTTTTTGGCTTGTTAATTTGCTAAAAAATTGTAGGTGCGTCAGAGTGTGCGTGTGTGTGTGTGTGTGTGTGTGTGTGTGTGCGTGTGAGTGTGTGTGTATGAGTGAAGTGCGTGAGTGTGTGTGTGTGTGTGTGCCTGGCTGTGTGTACGGAAGTAAGCACTAAAAGAAGTAAATAAAAGAAAAGCGTGCTACGGGAGAAGAACAACAAAAAAAAAAAATCAAGATAGGAAAGCTTGCAGTCGAGTGTTGACTATAAGAGACCTGTTCGCATTTGTTAAAGCTTTGAGGTAGAAATATAAAATGAATATAGTTACGTACTAATTTCAATAAATAATTTATATATTTTCATAAGATTATTTTAAAATAGTAATACCTAATAGTATTACATAGTATTACTTAAACAAAAAATACAAGTTAGGAAAGCTTGAAGTTAAGTGTTAAATGTGGAAGACCAGTTCACATTTGTTAAATCTAAAGATACAAATATTAAATGGAAATTTATATATTTGGATAGAATTTTGTTGCTTATCTATTTAAAATATAAAAACACTAGTTAGTTAGCTTACAATCAGGTGTTGACTGTGAAATACCTGTTCACATTAGTTGACGTTATAAAGCTAAAATATTATATATAATACAGAAATATAGTTCTGATTTTATTTAACTGAAGAGTTTTTACATTTCCATGGTATTAATTTAACAGTATTAATTTGTGGCTCAACTTTTTAACTACAAGTTATTTAGCTTATAGTCAAGTGTTGACTATAAAAGACCTGTTCACATTTATTTTGAAATAAATTGAAAATATGTAGAGGCAGAACTATTCGTAAGTAGTACCTTAAGAACATATTATTGTAGCTTAACTTTAAAGCTAAACTTTTGGTAGACTTAAGAGGATAGCTAAAACTTAAGTATTTCAGTATGATAGTGAATGAATCCATTTTGTTGTTAAGAGTTTTTTGAGTGAGTAGATCGAACAGAAGAATTGGGTTGATCGTGTTTTGCGTGCCCTGATTTCAGAAGATCTAAAAGAAAAGCAAAAGTATATAAAATACCAGCTTAAATATTTCATTATTCTCCCCCAGGATTTGGCATTTCAGCATTTAATTGTTAGTATTTTTGAATTGGGGAAGAGATATTTAAATGCTGAAATTCAGAAGGATATGCAAAGAGAAATGATCTCTTTCTTTTATGGTTCATAGTTATAAATTGTGATTTATACTTTTGTGACTGTCTAATAGACTTTTATCTTCTTTAGTGAACAGGTGTCAAAGAAGAAAAGAGAGAAAAAAGTAAAGTAAATGTTCGCTCGTTCGCTCGTTCGTGTAAAATAGTTAAAGTTATGAGCCAAAGGAGCCAAAGAGCAAAAAGCGACTTACACGCACTCACACACACACACTCACACACTTAGAAGTGCACAAAGTACAGCTTGTCTCGGTCTTTGGGAATGTGTGAGTATGTGTGTGTGTGTGTGTGTGTGTGTTAGTGCAAGTAATTCACATTTCAAGCACGTTTCGCTTTTATGCTCTTAAATGGCGAGTGTATCTGTGCGATGCCTTTTCTTCCCCCCTTCCCTTCCCCCATCACCCCTCTCCGCTCCTCTCAACATCGACTACAATGCTGCCGTGCTGTGGCAAAACGATAATTTTGTTGATGATGCTATGATTATAAGTTTTAGCCCAAGCCAAGCGCGCGAAGCAGTCGAACAATGGGCAAGAGCGCGTCACCACCGCAATCAAGGGTTCAAGTAGCGGCGTTTACATGTGTGTCAGTCTCCCTCTCGAGCTCACCTCCCCTCTCTCTCTCGGTATAAGTATGAGTATGAGTTCGAGTATCTGTATCTATTTCTAAGTAAATTACAAACACAACCGTAACAGACATGGGATACGGACTATATGGACACGGCTGGCTGGAATGTTGTTTGGTTGTTTGCGAGTAGCTTGCATTGCTCTGCTTGGGTTTGGGATCTCGGTTTTTCGGTTAGAGTTCTTGGTTTGAGTTTGGGTTCCGTCTGCTTTCGAACGTCGGTCGCATCCTTTTCGCGTGAATGACCCACATAAATAGCCGCGTGCTGAAATCGGTTTGGTTTCGCTTTAGGTTTCGGTTTCGCCCAGCGAAACTGTTGGCTTCCATTTTATGGGCACGTACCAAACAAAGAACCGTTCTTGTCCCTCACACCCATCAAAGAGAGAAAAGAGGGGAGAAAAAAAAAGAACCGTAGCAAAGAAAAGCAAAACACTATTCAACTAAATTTCACAGCTTTCGCTCGCATCGTCGCGCGTCCTGCGTCCTGCGTCCTGCGAACTGTGTCTCGCCTCTCTTGGGGGTCCGTTCCATTTTTCATTATAAACTTGAATTGATTTCGCCTCCTCTTCGCTTCGTCTCCCTTTTATTTTATTTCATTTTGCACTCATTTAAGGTTACATTTCCTTATTTTCATTGTCCGATTTCTATTTTTATTATTTTTTTATTATTATTTGTGCTGGGTCAGTGAAAATGCCTTGAATAGATTCTCATTCAACCGCCCACCAAAGTATTCAGTTGTTAGTCGAGCGAGCAAACTTCTTCTTCTTCCCACCCACTCACACACACACACACACACACACACACACACACACACACACACACTAAATTATTCAATTAAGTTTATAAGGTATTTCCCCAGAGTTCTTAATAACTGTCTACCCAAATTTTGTTGCATTAGCAAACACAAATTACTTATCCACAAAGAGTTGCTAAATTTCTGTATTTTTTTGTTATAATAAATTAAACAATTGTTAACAAGCAATTAGCAGTGGAAATAGCTTTGCAATTATTTATGAAAAACCATATTCCTATGCATGTTCGAAGTTCTTGAGTTTTATAAATGTTGAATGACAACCACAAAACTTTGCTCTCAATTCTCAAGAGCTGCAGCAAAAAGCCTGCATGGGGAGTAATCTTGAATTTTACGCTAGGATTACATTGATTGATCGAAATGTGTGTTACACACACACACACATACACATGCATACATATATTTAAATTAGTACAATGCAGATTGCTGAGCTGTTGAGTGTTGAGTGTTGGGGCAGCATACGATGCGTATGCGTAATTTGGCACATTTATAACGAGAGAAGTATTTATGCAGCACATATGCACGAACAAACATCGTAAGCTTCAATAGTAGAGTATAGAGAAGAAAAAGAATTGTTTATTTATTGCACACATGTCGATGTTTCTTCTTATTGGACTCTACTTCTACTGCTGCTCTAGCCACACGTATGTAAGTGGCAAAGCTATAAATTTTCAACATGACATGGCCATGTTCTTCTTTTGGGCTATTGATTTATTTTTGGCCTAATAAAGCGACGGCTGCGACGACGACGACGACGAGGTTTCTGCAATGCCGTTAAGTGCTTTTCGGGTGGCACATCAGACACACACACACACACACAGACACAGACACAGAGTGAGTGGCAGAGAGAAGGAGCGAGAAGGGGCAAGGGGAGAACGATGCAGTGATGGCTCAAAATGATGCCAAGGCAATGTGCAGGACATGCTTATGGAAGGCTTATGATTTGACGTTGGGGTCAAGAAAATTTCAAATTTATGACTTTAAATTGCTTACACATATTACCACATTCACACACACACACACACACACTCACGATTTATGAAAAATGAAATGCAATAGAACAATTTGATAGTTTTCTTGTTTGGCATGTGAAACATTGTCGATTGCTTCGAGACTTTGGCTTTTGTTTTTCTCGACTGCATTAACTGCTTTGCCTCGAGACAATGTGCAAAATGTTTGCACTCCACTTGACCGTTCTCGTTGTTGTTGTTGTTGTTGTTGTTGCTGTTGCTGTTGCTGTCATCGGCATACTTGTTAACTGTCTGCCGGGCATTAATATTTCAATTTTGCAGCGTGTTAACTCTGCATCGTCGTTGTGTGGAGCTGGAGCTAGAGTTGCAGGCAACTGTAACTGCAATCAAGGCATCAATGTCAACAAAACACTTGATGGTAAAAATGAACTTGCTGCTTGACTTGTAGCTCGTAGCTTGTAGCTTGCAGCTTCTAGCACTCGTCGACTAAATACATCTTACACATTTTTCTCAGAAGCTGCAAAAACTTGACAAGTTCCGCTTAACTTTTCGCTGTAAATTCCACCCCCAATCTCTGCATTGCGCATTGAAGTGCGTTTGTATGCGTGTTGTAAACTCGCTATCGCTGTGTGTGTGTGCGTGTGTGCGTGTGTGCTTTGGTTGTGTTAAGCACGCGGCTGTCTGGATGGCTGGATGTCTGTCTAGCTGAATGTGGGGGCTGTGTTTTGTGTTTGCTTTCGCTTTTCCCAAAAAGTCTGCGTTAATGTTGTTTTTGTTGATTTGGCTCTTCCATGCCAAGGCATCCATTATTATTCTTTTGCACTTGTCTGCGCTTATGGTTTAAGCATAAGGCATTAGTCATGCAAATTATGGCACAAATAAAAAAAAAAAAACAAAATAAAAGAGTGAGACAACACAGCCAACCCTCACAGCATTGAGCAACTGCTGCTAAGTAGTCTTTGTCGCATTGCCTCATAGACAGGAGGCAAGCAATTTTCTCTACGCCGAAGGGAAATTGACATTTGAACAAGTGTGCTAATCGATAAAGTTCATCTTTACAAATCGAAAGCAACAAGCGCGGCAAAAAGAATATGTTCAATAAAGAAGGATTTGAAAAGATTTTGAAATGTCTTATTTTTGTCTTCACACAATCTATCTAAACGAAATATCATCGACTCGGAAAATTTTATGTAGATTTGCTGTGTTAAATCGATAGATATTGTTATAAGAAAAAGTTTGTCGAAAGTAAATTTGCAATTTAAAATTGATAATATGTTTCAATTTTTGCGATGAATTTGAATTTTGAATTTATTGTTATTTTTTATGGAATATCTATAAATAGTAATTGATATGATAATAAATAATAATAATTGATATGAGTAACTTAAGAGCAATTTTACCAAAACAAGTGAGATATTTTAAGTCCGTTTCAATAAGCAATATATGGCTCTGCGGATATTACAGATTTGAAATGAGAACACTATATACTTAAACAAATGTTATTACATATGAAAAGTGAAATTGAAAAGTTAATAAGAAGATTTTAGACGATTTTAGTTGACCGCTGAGAACATGTTTAGTTTTGTTGAGCATAAGGATGCAGAAAACTATATTTTTTATTTTACAGATATGTATAGTCTAATAATTGATGAATATGCTTTAATTATACGTAAACGTATAACAAAAAAATATTTTGCATTGAGTCTTAATCCCTTAATTACCTTTTTATTGTTATTATTTTTGGAAAACGGTGGATTTCGAATTAAGGTTTCAATTAATTTGTCGAATATGTCATGAATATTAGTTTCATAGATAAACAAAATAAAAACAAAACTTCAATGTTAAAGTCTCGAGTTTTTCTGTATACATTTAGTATGTACAAATTTAATGAAGTTCGCTTCTATTTGTTTCTATCTATTAATTTACTATTTCTTTCATGTTATTGACGTTGATAAGAAATGTTGTGGCAAGTTGAATTTAGTTTACAGGGTATTGTAGATATTTTAGTCTCATATATTAAACAAAAATGTTAGCGAAAATAAGTAAAAAAATAAAATAAAATAAAATAAAAAGAATAACTAATTTTCCATGCTTGCCTCCGCGCCATTGTGGCCAATATTCAATGCCATTTCAGCCTGTGAGTGCCGCAGCGGAGATAGATGATCCATATAATCGATGAATGGACGCACGCCGTTTGTATTCTTCATATACCTGGCTATGCTTAGGATAATATATCGATAGATCTGATGATCGCGATAAGCGGCATTAGGACGTCGCCTTTGTGGCGGTCTAAATGGGAATTGTTTGAAAAAGAAGAAGCGATTAATCAAGCGCTCTAAATTCCACATTTTATTAGGAATTTAAAGCATTTTAAATATGTGTTTCACACATTAATTTCGCAAGTCTTTACTCACCTCTGCTGAGCGCGCTGAATGATGCGACGACGCTGAACAATTTCATTTCTGCGACAGATTTCGCAGTAGGCAAAGTAGCCACAGATCGAGATGACAATGACGGCAATGGTGTAAATTAACCAGCTCCAGCTAAGGTCCCATTAATAATCAGTTCAATAATTGGCTAAGATATTCATTTTACTTACGTGATAAATGCCTCGTTTTTCCAGAAGGCAAACGAGAACATTGTTCTTGGAAGTTTAACTATTGATTTTGACATATTAAAATTTGTCTTACAACTAATGTTTGTTTGAAGTTAAGTTTAAAATTGTTGAATATTGTTAGAGAGGAAAATCAATGCCAGCTAAGAGTGTAAAAAACGTGTCGAAGAATGCTAAACATCTCATTTGGTGTCATCTGCTAATTATAGACTTGCATTAGCTTATCCTTAACAAACGAGGAACACACAGCACTCTTAATAAGGCGACAAGGTCAGTCATCAGTGATCAAAGATCGGGACTTCAATCGAATAGTTTCGAATCGTAGCTGGAGATTCGCTTTTGTAGTGCGCTTCCATCAAGCTTGGAGAAGTTGTTAGAACATCAGCACATACGTTTGACAATTTGCCAGCCATGTCTTTGCCAACAAGATCGGGGAGAGAAGAAGGGGGAACGGAGCAATATGACATTACAAAAGCCCAACAAAATTGCACTCACGAGTGTCTCCAGCCATTGATTCTGCTGACACATCGCAAAACACAGACTCCAATTGAAGTTCTAATTTTATATGTTTTATACTTCCTAGCGTGTGTCGCCTGAATACACCCGTTTGCTCAATGAGTACATTCATCTGGCTCAAAAACGCATATGAAACACACACAACGGTGGACAACGCATTTGCATGTGCTAATCTTGTTATGAGTTACCCTTCGAATACACTGCACTTTTCGGGTCAGTTAGCTAACATAGTGGCATTCGATAATGAGGATAATGTGAATAATCTCTTTGAATGACTTTTTGTTTTTCTGATTTGTAATTCATTATTGTGTTGCAAATGTGCAAATTTGTTCAACAATTTATGTTATCTGCTAAATCTTCGGTTTAATTTGTTGTTATTAAATATTATGCCAACTTCATTTAGATTAAAAAGTAGATTGCCAATCTTGATTGAAGATTTTTTCGATCATAAAACAAAAAAGTCTAGAAATAAGGTTTTTAGATTCGTAAAAAACCTTTCTTTGTTTAATTTTGAGTTTTTTCCATTCCTGAATCAAGATTAAAATCTTGAATTTCAAGATTGGGCAATCTAGTTTTTTTTGGATATTTTGTGTGGCATACTTTTAGGATGTAACTTTTTAATACTTTTGACTTGCTCTATTTCTGCTGCTAGTTATTTCTGTTCGCCTGGTATTTCACCTGATAATTTCTTTATTTTCAGCCGTTCCCGGGTACTTGGCGTGGGCAGTCTGAAGTTTCGAAAAAGCTGGACGAGATCGCTTGACGTGCATTAAAACATTTGTTAAATAAGATACAATAAAAATATCATTTTCAAATTTTACCAAATTCTTTTAAGTTCAAAATTTAAGGGCTCATGCGAAAATATTTAATTTTTTGTAGTACACTTGGAATGAAAACTAAATGGCGTCGCCAAGAAAGTGGCCAACTGTAGTTTTGCTTACTGCTGAATTATGTTCGCCTGTTATTTCATCTGCTAACGTGGCACTTTCTTGCCGTCGTTATCCAAGCATACAACACTTTGGTATAAGAACTGCAAATTATAGGATAACTCGAAAACTTCAAGAACGATTTGAATGTCCCTTAGCAGGTTGATAGGTCTTATCAACAGACATCGTTTGACAAAGGACCCGCAAGGATCAGACAGGATACGACCGAGAAATACGTTATTTTTTGTAGACAAGAAAGTTATTTTATTTCGAGCCTTGAAAGGTCTCTCATCATTTTTAGTATGCCAATAGGTATTCAGTCCGTTAAAAATTAAAAAAAAAAAAAAAAAACAGAATAAAAATGTATAAAAAAAATGTTTTTGAACATTAACTGACTTCTCTTAAGGGAAACATTGAAATTGCAAATTTAAAATTGGCGCCCCAAAGCCTCTGCAAAAAGATTTAATTTTTTGTAGCATACTTTGAGGATGCGCCAATTGTCATTCCGATAGATGGCGCTACTAATTAAGCAAGTGACTTGCTGAATTTCTGCTTGCTGCTGATTTATGTTCGCCTGGTATTTCACCTGGTGACTTGGAACTTTTCTGAAGTTCGCGGCGGAATCGGGTGTACAACAACAACAAAAACATAATTGGTAGTTGTTGCTGTAATTATTAATGTTGTTGTAATTGCTGTTGTTGTTGTTGTTGTTGTCCACTTACAGTAGCCGCCTCGAACAACTGAAAAGTGCCAAATTATTATTTGAAATACCAGGCGAACATAAACCAGCAGCAAGCGGTTGCTTTGAAAATTCAATATTGTTCGTTATTTTCAAAATTCAAAGGATCTACATTTCTCGATTGGTTTAAAATTTGAAATTGGCGCTCAAGAAAATTTATTTTTTATAGCATACTTTGAGGGTGTCACATGCGTCGTTTTACGAAAAAACCCTATATCTCAGCCATATCCTGCCGTTTTTTCAAAGGACATATATTGCTAGGTTCGCAAGGACAAACTCTATCGAATGGCATCCAAAAATTTGTGATCATTTAATGATCCAAAAATTGAAATATTTCAGTCCGGAAGCAACGAAAATAACAAATTACAGGATAACATGAGAACTACAAGGACGATTCGAATGTCCTTTGGCACAATGATAGCTCGCATCAAATAGCTTGGTTTAATAAAGGATCCGCAAGGATTAGACAGCATACTGTCAAGATATACCTAATTTTCTTTATTCAAAAAAGTCCTTTTATCTTGGCTCCTGTAAGGACTTTCGTCCTTTTTAGTATACCAATCGATTTTCATTGATTAGAGCTACCATTGTGCCAAAGGACATGGCGATCGTCCTTCAAATGACCGAGATACTTCAGATTATCAGACATTTCGGAATTTTTTCTATGCCAACCCCTTGAAAAATTTTATGTCGAATTTTGTTGGCAGATTTAAAAAATCCGTTATTAATAAACAATAGCGTTGTGTTCTGGTTATCAAAATGTGCATCTTGCTGAGATGCTTAAGTATTTGCAGTTGTGGCTAACAAACGAACATCCTTTTTCAAAAATAAACTATTTTTCGGTCACATCCTGTTGCATTTTCAAAGGAGCAGAAGAATAAATCCACGATTGGCTTCAATAAAATATGGGATTATTGCAGAACATTTATTCCAACGTCCAATAATTTTAAAACTAAACTACTAGCAACTACATATAATAAAGCTTAGTATACAGCGAGTAACACATGACGTATACGTAATAAATATTTCAAAAGAAGTTCAAAAGCTGCTTGGACGAACAACCAACGTAAAGAGCACATCGAGTAGTAAGAAGGATCACATGTGACAGTGGTTTACTTCAATTGTCGATTGGAGTAAGCTGTAAGCGAGCATTTATGCTATTTTTGCTGAAATATTTAAATGCTTGATGTATGTACACACACTCAAGCTGAAGCTCGCATTCGCACTCGAATGTGTGGCAGGGATATGTGTATGGATATGCCACAAATTGATACAAAGTGGATGATGCTCTACGCGGAAAAAGGGAAAACTTGCTATTAGCATGCACGCAGCTGGTTCAGTCTTCACACACACAACACAACATAAGTATGCAACGCACTTACCCTTCAACGATGTTCGCATCACATCCTTACAAAAAAAAAGGAAGAGAGCGAAGAAAAAAACACATTTGCATAATATTACTTGCACAGTTTGCGGTCGTTTTTTTTGTTGTTGTTGTATCTTCATTCTATATACATATGTATATAGTCTATATATTTATATATAAATTTGTTTGTTTTGTTGTCGACGTACAATGTATAATATTTTAAAGATAAAAAAAAACTTAATGCTTAAATGGATGGAATGACGTAACATCAGTTTTGTTTGTTTTGTATGCGGGCGTGTGCTTACATTCGCTTCGAATAAGAGCTCTTAAAATACTAAGAGACGCAAAAAAAAAAAAAATAGAGAATAATAATATGATAATGTAAATTGCCATTGATCTACAATTCAGAACAATAAACGCGACAATTGAACAGTCGTTTATATAAGTGTAAAATACTCTACTCTAAGTTACTTAAATTTACATAATTTTAACATTTATATATTTTTAGATATTTTTATGCTTAATTGTTGGTTGCATGTTTCCCGCTATGATTTTGCCATAAGTATTTATTATATTAATAGATCAGTCAGTGAGTGCATGTGTAAATATTGTTGAAAAGCACTGCTAAACAAAATAAGTAATTAATTTGTATAAACACATAAATATCAATATCAATAATATTAAGACACACAAAAAAAAAAAATAATAGAATATGTTAATAGTTTAAGTTTCTTCGAGTTGCTTTTCAGGCCAGGCAAAATAACTTTTTCCAGAACGAAGGTGTCGGAGGCAAAGTGGTGGGCACCAAACCCTCCCAGATAGCGGCATCGAACACGTCTTTGACTTTGTCCTAAGCAGAAGAAGAAAAAACAACAAATTATATATATTAAATATTTATGGTGTTGAATTAAAAAGTTGCTAAAGTATGTTTGACATTTTTATTGTCGTTGTTGTTGTTGTTGTTGTTGGTTTGCAAAAGTATTTTAAACAAAGTTGAAGCAAATGCTTGAATGTGTCTTCTCTACCTTTATATTTTCTTGCAGCAATTTGTCGTCTCGTTCGTAACTTAAATCAAATAAAATAAAATACGAGCGGAAAGCAGAGCTAAAAAAATGAATGAATGAATGAATGCATCTTTTGCCGTAAAGTCAGTCAGCATTAGCGCCTCCTTTGGGAAGGCGACGATGACGACGACGACGACGACGACGACGACGTCGAGTGCAATGCACGACAGACAAAAAGGTGGCTTGGCTTGGCTTTGGTTCTTCTCTGCTCGCTCACTCGGAAGTGCCAAGGCAACAGCATTTACAACATTTGCCAGACGCGCCCGAAAGAGAGTGCGAAAGAGAGGGAGAGAGAGAGGGCGAAAGAGAGACAGCGATAGTGGTTAAGAGCTGCTCTTGCGCTGGTTACAGTTACCAGGCCGAAAACCGCACAATTATGATTATTTCACTGTGTGTGTGTGTGTGTCTGTGTGTGTGTTTGTGTGTGTGGCTGACTCAAAGGCAAAACCGCCTCCCAAGCGTCATCGTTCTGCAGAGTTTTGCTTTTTAAGTGTTTGCATACACAGACAGCAACATCAGCCGCCCAAAGGATTTCTTATATTGCAGTATGTGTTGTGTTGTTATATATATAGCACAATATATAGTATATCTAGTAGTACTTGCACTGACAAAAAAAAACAGTTCTAAAGTTAAGTTTTTTGGTCTTAGTACTGAGAATTTTAATCTAGAAAGTGCGCCTACAACATGGAAATCTTAAAGTTGGAAAACGCATCTTGAGCATGAGAAATATTGAATTAAGAAAACTCATTTTCATTACAAGAACATTTAATATAAAAGAGAAAGTTCTTATCAATATGAGAAACTAATCGTAGACTTCTGAAGAAACACAAATCTAACTTTAAGCCTAAAAAATATTCCATTCTATAATCATTTTTCTAACCACGCGAATTATGAACTTGCTAATTTTAATAAAGAATAGTTCACAACAGACAGACAAAAACTTTAAAAGAATTTCGATTGATTTGCGAATTTTGTAACCTTAATCTAGAATTTTAATTCATGTGTCAAGAATTTGGCATTTTTCAGACTAAAATTCTTAGATTTAATCATTTGTTCTTCTTTTAACAGCAAAACTTTAAAAATGAGCCTTTTTTATTTTAGAAACTTTTTTTTTTTTTGCAGTGTGCTTGCCGGTTTGGTGCAATGACTTCTGTTTGGCCCCCAAAACAGCTTTAATTAATATGATGGCTGCAGACCAACAACAACAGCGACAACAACAAGAGTAACGTCAGGAAGAGACAACAACTTGTACCTCGCAGTCCATCTGCTGCTGTCATATTGTAAATGTATTGTACTTTACTCACCTGTGTGGCTGACGAAGTCTCAATGTATTTGGCACCAATTGTTGTTGCCAGATCCCAGGCGTCTGCATATGAAATTGGTTTCTCGCCATTCGTCTGTCCAGCACACGCACAGCATATGAAATCAAATAAGAAAAAGCATAAATATTTAAACAATTTGCACGCGCAAACACAAAATGAAAAAATCAACAGACAACACATCACTTTTGTTGTAGTTGTTGTTGTTGTTGTTATTGTGATAGCACGCAGCAATAACTCACCTGCAATTTGTTGAGCACATTTAAATTGCTTCGCAAATCGGACTGGGTGCCAACTAGAATGAGTGCCGCCTTTGTTTTGGCAAATTTGGGAGCCCATTTCGATTTGATGGCGCCAAATGTTTCGGGTTTCACCACCGAGAAGCAGAGCAGAAAGACATCGCTGTCCGGATAGCAGAGTTCACGCAACGGATCCAATGTGTCCTGGCCGGCGGTATCACAGAGTTGCAGATGCACGGGACTCTCATTCACATTGACATCGACTGCAAACAAGAACAAAATGTCACATAATTATAACGCTTTCGCATAATTGCACGGCTTAAAATAAAAATCGCATTTATCTGTACTTTGTTTGCCCTTTGATTGGTTGGTTGGTTGGTTGATGACTAATGAATCAATCAGCGGAGATAATAAATTAAATAAAGGAAAGCAAGAAAAATAATTACTATATGCGCGCCCACGCGGGGCAATTTAATCAAAGTGGAGAGAGGAGGAGGAGGGGGAGGGGATTTAAAAAAAAATATTTAAATGCCTTCTCTTTTACACTTGAGCTGGTATTTTTGATTGAATTGCCGTTGGAATTTCATTTAAAGCGCGCTCTTCCCTCAATCCTTAACTCTCGGCCCACACGCAAGTGCACATTTTTGGCATAGCATACTTTCCAGCGCAGACTGCGACATACACACATTCACATATACTCACACCTACACACACGGTGACTTTGCTCTTTGACCCACACACACACAGACACATACAAATATACTAACACTAGCTTCAACCCCCAGCTCAGGATGAACTATGCGAGGCATTCGACTCTGCACTGCATTGCACTTCACTTTGGACAGCAACAGACACTCCAGACGGACAGACAGGGCACGGGGCTGTCCGAGCCGCTGGCTAACATTTTCAGCCGACAAACTCCGCCCAGATAGAGCGCAGAAAGTGGCTTGAATACTGATAGCCAGATTGCAGGCGCTGAAGAGACTCGAAATTTTCCATATTACTCGTTTGAAATACGGTCTGCGTTCGCTATGGAAGGCATTACTTGAATTACTTAAATATTCAAATTACAGAAAGATGAAAGAGAGAGTTTCATAATCTTAAACATAATAAACACATGAGCATAGAATTCTGTAAATACTTTAAAAGTATTTAAACTATGAAGATATAAATAAAAAGTAATAAATATACCATAAATAAAAAGAATCTTTGAAAGTTTCCCTAAGATCTAAGATTAATAAAAGTTCTGAAATTTACAATATACATAAATAAAATAAAATAAATGGAACAAACTAAAATTCTGAAATTTAAAATGAAAGTATATAAAATAAAGAAAGAACCATAAACTGAATTTAATTGTATGTTATTTTAAAATATTACTATTCTTTTGTTTATGCATAAATTACTCCAATAAAGCAGATGTTAAGCGTGTATCATTTCTTGTTTAAACTAATCGAAAATTGATGATTACAATAGTAAAAATAAAACTCAAATACAGTAAAAACTTTTAACACTATTTTGTTGATAAACTAAATTGATGTATTGAAATTTGTTGCGAGAGGTAATAAACAATAAAAGCAACGAAAATATTAAATTTGATATGTAAATGTGGACGAATAAAAGCGGCAAATATTTCTCAATTGTATGCTCTTAGCTAAAATAATTTTTGTGTGCGTAAAAACAAAATACCTAAATTCGTATCGTATTTTGAATTCCAATTTGTTGCACGTTTAATAATATTGTTGTAGCATAAAACTAAAATGAAATTCTTATGTATATTGAAAGTCTCAATTGTTGAATTTGAATTTAAAAGAAAGCAGCCTATGCAAGCGAGTGTTTACTGCATGCATAATACAGTATATACACACTGCTTGTAATTGCAAGCATGTTTGTGACCATATGCAGAATGAGCAACTTGCAAAAAATGCGAACCAGAGACTTGAGGCATGTGGCATGTGGCAACTGCCTCTCGGGAATGTGTAACTACTACGAGTTTGCCCCGCAAATATAATTGAAATTAAGCACAATTTTCTTCTTCGGCTTTCCTTCTTTTTTGTGCATCGACTACAGGAACCATGTGTGCAGCTGTTGTTGTACATTTGTGTATGCGTGTGTGTGTGTGTGTCTCTCGTTGGGTAAACACAACTACATATAAATACAGTATATAACACAAGTTACAAGTTGTTGCGATGTAATTGCGGTTGCTCGCAGACTGCGGCAATGTCTTAAAGTTGCCAGCAAAGTTTCAAATTGCAAAGGGAATTTTGTAATGCGAAAATGCGAATAATACCGCATGTTTTACTATCTGCAGCAACTCGAATGCAGCTTCAAATCCATCTGTTTTACCAGCACATTCATCCAATTTACTAATGTACAATACCCAACTGCAGAGAATAACATATAATAGTTAATAGTTAATACTATAGTAAATTCTTATTACTCATTATTACTTTTACATATTCTTTTCGTACTATTTATATATTTTATAATAATTTCAACTTCTCCCTTGCATACTATTTCTATATTATACTATTTTCCATGCACAGAATACATAGTTCTATACTTTAGGTTAACTATTTATGAGTATGTAAACTTCTTCTCATACTATTTAGATATTTCCATTAATTCAATATTTTACAATCTTAAAATATACAAAATTAGTATACCCAAAATGCTAAGAACTCTAATTGGTATATCGATATACTACTACATTGCAAATATATCATAGAGAACAAAATATACCAGACTGTCAGTCAAAGTATTTTTTAAATAGCTTCTATAATTTTTATCTGATTGCATATATCTTAAATAAATTGCATATATCT
Source organism: Drosophila kohkoa (assembly GCA_019972355.1). Classification (NCBI taxonomy): domain Eukaryota; kingdom Metazoa; phylum Arthropoda; class Insecta; order Diptera; family Drosophilidae; genus Drosophila; species Drosophila kohkoa. The sequence goes on along the minus strand of BJEL01000062.1, from coordinate 2,002,551 downwards.
TGATATTGAAATACCGAAATTATTAAATAAATTAGCGAATTTTATAATTTACAAATAATAATTATGAACTTCTCCATACTTTTCTATCTTACACTATATTGATTTTATTAGCATATATTTTTGAAGGAGAGCAGAGAATTTTTGTATTTTTTTTTAAATTATAATAAGATTGGGTATTTTAACTTCTCTTAATTTGAAACTAATTCTGTACACTACTACAAATATAATTTACTTGATTCTTAACTGCCACTATGTTTGCTCTTTAAGGAAACTTTAACTTCTTCTACTTCCAAGTCATAATTATAGCTTTACATTGAAGTTACTTTACGTTAACATACATGAATTCTTCCTCAATAAATATCAATTGAAAATGTGTTTAAATTATCAACTGCAATAAATATATAAAGGTGCATTTAAAGCTGCAACTTAAGGTGGCAAACAATGCAAATATAATTGTGGTTTGGCTTGATGAAGATTTCAGCCACGCGCATCCAAAGTCAAGCCCCCAAAAAGTATGCAACACTTTTGTGTGAGTTATGCAATCGCCTCGCAGCAGCATAATGAACAATGAATTAGCACAGAGCAGAGCGTGCAGAGTGCAACACAGAAGAGCAGAGTGCAGAGCAGAGCAGCACATCATTTTTTGAGTGGCACACACACAAAATATTTGTGTGTGGGTGTGTGTACAAAGTAAAGAGTGAAGAGTAAAGTAACGTAACGTAAGCAATGCATATTTAAAACGCATGCAAAATGATTTAAATGGCCTCGTAGAACGCTGAACGTTGAGCGTTGAGTAGCAGTTACTTTTGGCTTGCTTCGGCAGTCAACCATAAGCCACCCAGCAACATGAGGCATGCGGCATGCAGCATGCAGCATGTTGCCACTCAGTTACCACTAACTGTGGTTTATACCAGCGCTATCTGAAAGTTAATCATGACTGGCTTTCAATGCAACAGCAGCTGCTCATTCCTCTCCTCCTCTCCTCCTCTCCCCCTCTCCCACGCTGAGTTGGCCACTCTGTTTGCACGGCGTAAATAAAGTTGGTGCTCCGAGTTTTTAATCAGCAGGTCGCCGAAGGTCGACCTCTTAGCTCATGTAAAATAAATTTCATTTTTGTAGCGCATAAATTTCATGAATGCATTTGCAACAACGTCGACCGAGAGTCAGAGAGTCGAGAGCGCATCTCACTCTTCTGGTCCCCCAGCGAGCTTGATGTGCTCCGTGTTTCACTTCAAACATTGTGTGTGTGCTGTCAAGTTGCAAAGCACTGCAGCAGCAGTTGGCATCATATGTGTTCATACCCTGCGATTTTTCGGCAAATTTGACATCTTTATATTCTGTTGTTGTGGCATTTGTTTGCCTTTTAATTTGAAATTTATTGTTTGCTTCAACTTTTCACATTTAATAGCCATAATTCCTGCTTCTATCGCATTGCAGGGTAAAACTAACCAGCACAATGCAAGTGCAGCATGAAAGGCATCAAAAGGCGACAAAGGGTTTTCTTTTCGAACGCCTTCAGATGAAGCAGGCGAAGAACACTAAAAAAGAACGCTTCACGTTAAGTTGCTGCTCAACTTCAGAGCTCGCTGCAGTCTTTTCTCAGAGTGAGATATTTCAAGATTGCCTCTTAAGAATTGCATTAAAATAAACATAATTTAATGATTTAATGTTTTTAAATATTAAACTTTTAAGTACTAAGCTTTGTAGTTTCATCAATTTTAGGGCAACTTTGTGCCTAGCAGCAGGATCCATCTTCGACCCTATATACCAAATACACCCTTTGGTATATTTAAGTATCAGTATATTGATTTGGTATATTTCAGTATTTTTAATACATTAATTCGCCATATTTGAGTATTTTTAATAAGGTATATTTTATGAATAATGCCGCATTGTTTTGTTAACCCACTCGACTAAAGCTTTCTTATTTTTATTTCGTTTCCAAATTGTATACCCGCTACTCGTAGGCTACCTTTGGTATATTTTAGTATTTTTAGCATATTAATTTGGTATATTAAGTAAGCGCATAGTATGGCTTTTATCTCACAGCACACACGACTGTAGCTTTTCTTATTTATTTATTATTTTTTTTTTGCCAGCACTTTCAACTCTGCAAATCGCCAATCACCATTTACTGAATTTCGATTTGTGCGTTCGAGTACCAAAGATTGAGCTCAAAGTTCTTTTGCATTTCACCTTTCTATAGCATACTTTTTGTCTTATTTTTGTCATCTCTTTTCTTGTCTTTTTTTAGGGGGGTTTGCTTATTAATCGATTATCGATTTCAGCATGCGCAACCGAAAAAACTGTGTCACACAGTCGGAATGCGAGTACGAAAATATAAAAAGCCAAGCAAAAAAAAAAAGGAGCATTGACTTTACGCATTCAGAGACACAGACAAAAGCCAAAAAGCGACCAAATGACGCACAACAAAAGAAGAACGGAAAAAAAATACGTCGAGGTCTCTAAGCTCCCCGCTCTTGAGTGCGCGCGTGTGTGTGTGTGTGTGTGTTTTGGGGTGTATTGGTGTGTAAGTGTGGCAAGCACACAATTGTGTAATTGTTACTTGTCAGCGACCATTGAAAGTCAGTCAATCGCTTGGCTGCTGTCGCAACCTTATTGAAACTTAATTGAGTCAGTCATTCAATCACTCCCCCCCCCCCACACTCGCTGTCCCTTTCTCTCAGTCTCTTTCTCTTTCGCTCATCCAACCACACATCCATCTACTCTCTCTCTCGTTCTGTCTCTGTTCACTTCCTCAATTGCACAATAGCACAATTGCCAAGTAGTAAGCAGAGTGCCACTCAATTAGCGCCTGTTTCGTAGTATTTTTGCTCCTCATTTCTTTTTTCCCTCTTCAGGTTTTTTTTTTGTGAAAATTTCAACATTTCTGCCGCTGCTACAGTAATAAATGGCAGTTGATGGATGTGCTTGGCGGCATCAAGTTGTCGAGTCCTTGAAAGGCGGCACTTGATAATTAGTTGAACTATGCACAAAAGTTATGCATGGCGCAACTATGCAAAGCCTCTTGCAAATATGCAAATCACTTCGGCACACACACACACTCACACTCACACACACACTCTTACTCGAACACACTCAACAAGCGTGCACACACAACATTCGAGATGTTGTCGCACAGTAGAACCTCACTAAATTGAAATAGAATATATTTAAATTACAGATACAGTTGAGAAGAGAAATAAACTGAAAACATGTTGTAAAGTTATTGGAAATTTAAAATACAAAAATTAATAGAATGCATCTAAAAATTGTTCAAATTTAAGCATTTAAATCAGCAACCAAAATGAATAATAATAGTTTAAAACATGATTCATCTAAATTGTGGTTTATTTGTTAAGCGTGGCTTGATAAGGGAACAATTTTTCAAAATATCACTTTAAAAAAATAAATTTGATTTTGCAGAATTATCATAAATATTAAATACACTAAGCAAGGCTTTATTATAAAGCCATCATAATTGAGTTTCTTATTTTAATCCACTCATTTTTCATTTTTTCTTTTTCCAAGCACTTTACTAATATTTCATTTTAATATTTTTAATAACTACTCCTCCTAAATAAAATTTGACTTCTATTAAATTACTTCTATATATGTCATTTTCAGCTATACAGATTCTAAATTTATTAAAAACAAACTATTTTTAATATGCTACTTTAGAAAAGTATTTTCTTTTATATCAATAACATTTTCTGTCATTTTCGTAATTCAAAATGAAATCGTAAATTCAATGTTCATGTTTAATTTCTGAGTTTCTACTGTGCCAACAAAAAGTTCGCTTTCTCCCTCTCCAGAGGAATGTTAACATACATACATACATATGTACACACATGTAACATGTGTGTGTGCAGAATTATGCTAAGGGAGCGCGCCATGTTATGCTTAGCATTTGGTAAATGACGCACACGGCGTATGCGTAATAATAAAAGGTACAAGCATCTTTTTCTACGAATCGCAATGGCCCTAAAGTGCTTCTCGCCAGCTTAAAGTCTATAGTACACCACAGGACATTATAGATCAATGAACTCAAAAAAAAAAGACAAAATAATAAGTGGAGGAAAAAAGTATAGAAAACCAATATAAAAAGCAAATTGTTGTCGTTCTTTGTTCAACAGCAACAACTTATTGATCGGTCCTAAAAGCAATGACGCAGATGAGATTGCAATAATGGAGAGGCAAAAAAAAAAAAAAAAATCTACATAATCATGTTTGCTAGGCAAATTTGCATTCAACTCCAATTGATTATGGAATTAATAAATTAATATGAATAAAAAATAAATATTATATATGAATACAATTCATTATATTTTAAGCCTTCAAATCATCATTCTAATTTAATAAAAATTGTAATTTAATACGTTCTTTTTAAATGTTGCAGAAAATAAATTAGCATTTCTTTCTAAATATTTAAGTGGAACTCAAAAGCGAGCTATGAAAATAAATTTGCAACAATTGCCAATACTTACTTTAAAATAGGTGGTAATTAATTATAATATCTTTCATATTATACTAAAATCGTTACTAAATTTCATATATTAATCAATTATTTTATATAAGAATTTAATTACAGTGAAAAAAAACTATAAACTTAAACCACTTTAAAAATAAGTGAAAGTTTTTCTTATAGTTTTGGATTGGCAATATTTATTTAAAGTTAAGATGGATTTTAGGAACTTTTTCTGTTTTACGATAAATATCATAAATATGTTAATTTTTTGTTTTTCGTTCGAATTCCTGAAACAAAAAAATAATTCTAAAATATAAATAAATCTTATAGCTTTTAATTAGCACTTCTACAACTTAAAATCAATGAAAGCTGTTTGGAATTATTTCTGTGTTTTAAAATATTTGCAAAAATTAACCAATTTGTACGAAAAAAAACAAAATGAACGGATCTATATTTTTTATCGGAAAAGAGAAGGTTTCTTAAATCAATCTTAACTTATTTTGAAAATAGTTTCATAGTTATATTTCTTTTCTCTGTTCTTTCTTCTTACTTTCTTTCAATAACTAATAACTAGTTGTGAATTTTTTCTTAAATGATCATTTATCATTTCTATTACTCACTCTACTACTGATGTGTGCTACTTTTTTGTGAGCCGAAAAACATTTCAGTTGTAGAGAATCTAATATTTTATAAATTTGGTAATCTGTGGAGATTTGAGACCAACACAACTAACAACTCGGCATTTCCTGTGCAACGTTGGTCGCTGTTGATGCTGCTGCTTGACGTTGCAAAACTCATCAACTGGCTGTACTAGCCTCTCATGATTAAGGGCATTGTGGCATGAAATAAGTGCACATTCATGCAAAATTTATTAGAGTCAGGCCAACGTCAAGTGTGTGGCAGCAGTCGGAGGCAGAGGCAGAGGCCGAGTGTGCGAAAGTGTGTGTGAGTGTGTGTGTGTGTATGTGTGTGCTAGCGAGTGTTTTTGTGTGGCACAACATAATTCAATCAGTTGCAGTGCAAGTGCTGCCTACAAGTTGAGACATAAAAGGCTAGAAAAGATGGCGGTGACAAAAGCCAGAGCGTGAGAGTGAGAGAGAGAGGGAGAGAGAGAAGCTCCGCTGCCATTTTTATGGCTCTGATGTGCTGTTGTCGTTGGCTCTGAATAACCGCAAATTTCAATTTTCCGTTCATTAAAATTCGTGAATAGCAGACATAAAGTGTGCGGGGAGGAGAAGGTGAGGGTGGGTGGGGGTAGGAGTGGGAGAGCATCGCTCACATATGGCATGAGAGAGCGCAAATGCGGAAGCAGTGAAAGTCAAATGAACCTGTGATGCCAGAGAGACAGAGATGACTGCCTCCAGGCAGTTGAACATTATTTTCGCCTACTTCCGTCAGTTGAGACTGGCCTCAAACACACACACACACACACTGACACACACACACACACACACACACAGAATGGCGCCGCATCCTTCACACGGAAACTCAGTAAAGATTTCACAAATTGGTTTTCAACAAAATGAAAAATTCATATACGTGGCAAGGCAGCCAAAGGAAGGCAAGGCAAGGCAAGCCAGTCGAAGGTCGCTGCTTACAACTGTATACATATAGAATATATATATATGTAGGGGGAGAGGAAGAGGAAGAAAAGGAGGAGGTGTGTGTGTGTGTACACCGAAAAATGCCATTAAGTAAACCTGTTGAAAAGCGCAGTCGACACCGAGGCGCAGGCAAAAGCAACGCAGGCAGGCAGGCAATCAACATTTTCACATTTTCGCATTTTCACGGTTTTCACGGTTTTTCGCTCGCTGCGCAACTTACCGTTATAAATATCTGATGCCGTCGGCACATGCTCCGGATTGAATCGATTCTCCAGATATGACAAGATCAAATTGGTTTTGCCAACGGCGCCATCGCCAACCAGAACGCATTTTATCGAAGGCTGCTGTTGTTGCTGCTGTTGTCTTCCTTGTTTTCCTACGATGAATCAATGCAGAGCAAAGAGAGAGACAGAGAGATAGAGAGTGTGAAGAAGAGAGAAGATTAGTTGCTTGCAAATTGCAATTAATTAAAAACAATGCACGAACAGAACAACAAACAAATGATGGCAATTGAAAACTTTTGCACCATTTTCACTTTGGCGCCATTTTGCATTGTCTGCTGCCATTTGCAATTGCGGCCATTGTTTTACTTATTCTTTTTCGCTTTCTTCATTCTTCTTCTTACCTTTGTTCTCAGCATTCGCCACAATGGCTGCTGCTGCTGCTGCTGCTGTCTTCTTCGATTTGCGTTTTCGCAATAAAAACTTTCCACCTTTGCCGCTGTCCGCGCTTGTATCACTCAGCGATTGTTGCTGCAATGAAAGAAGAAAAGAAGAGACGGGTAAAGATGAAACAACTGTTGTGCTCTGGCAAGAGAATGAAAATGCCAATGAACGCGCAGGCGGAGGTCAGAGTCAACAACAATAAGAATAACAATAACAAGAACAACATCCATTTGGTCAGCGTGCTACGTGCCACATTCAACTTCAACTGCACCACAACAAAATGGCCAAAGTTGATCGATGCCTGACACAATACAGCTCGAGGGAGGGGCAAGGGGGAATGCTTAAAAACTATTTGCAGATTGCGCATACTTTTGAATTAAGTCCTGAAAGCAGAGCACGTAGCGAAGTCACTTTTAATGGCATAATTAAGTCCAGCGAAACAAAAATACATTTAGCGGAATTCCCAACTCGACACAAAAAAAAGTGTAATACAAATAAATAGTGAAATGCTTAAAAAACATATTTTAAAATTAATTAAAATAATTGGAACTTTTTTTTTAATCATTTCAAGCACAAATTAATCATAGCTTTAGTAAACAAACAAAAACAAAAGTCGAGTGTGCTCGACTGTGAGATACCAGGATTATTATCCTTTAAATATTCCGAACTAATATACCAAAAAATACGAAAATATTCTAGGGCTATTTTTAGTATATCTATATAATACTATCGATATACTAATAATAGTCTTTGGCACATTTTAGCGTTCCCGGTATTATAATTTAGTATATTTTAAGAAAAATACATAGAGTACAAAATACCATAGAGTACAAAATATACCATATTGGCAGCTACTAAGACTCGTAGTAAGTAGTGGGTTTTTCCCGTAAACAAGTTTGACAGTTGAAATTGCAGTGAAATTATTTGATTTGATTTTGATATAGTTGCATTTAAAGCATATACCTAATAATTATAGCTTTAGTTACATTAAATTGATATAACAATTAACTCAACAACAAGTAAAATATAAATAAATAAAATAGTATCATGAATATCGAATGCATAAATAATAGTTTGAATACTTTAATAATTCCTATGTAATAACAAAATGTATGCAGTCAAATGATTTGATTTGGGTTTAAATTAATTGCATATTAAGTACATAAAATTTTTAGTTAAATTCAACAAAAAGTGGAATTTAAATAGTTCAATACTTTACATATTCATATCACACTTTATAATTACATTTTTATTTATTTAGATCACACTTTTTTGTCATAAATATGAAATTACTAATTAATATTTTAAATCTTTCATAATATTTAATATGTGCAATTGATTTGATTTCGATTTAGTTGCATAATAATTATAGATATTGATATATCAATTAGAATACAATAAAAGCACGCGATTACCCAAAAATGTTTGCAATGCTCTGAAATGAATTTTTGGCTCTGAGCCGGAGCAAGCGAATACGTTAATTAATTCAACAATCATTTATTATATATTTAAAGGGTGCCACAACAAACACACAAAAACACACGCATATTTTAGATAAATGCATTCTAAAACGCTTTCGTTGAGTGCAATTAGTTGTAGAAATGCATTTCGCACGTGTGTGTGTGTGTGTGTGTGAGTGTGGTTAAGCATTGTTTGTCCAAAACCAAAAGAGAGAATTTCTGTTGCTGCTGCTGCTGTTGCATTCCAGCAGCATTCGATATATATTTTATATATGGCTTTGATTCATTATTCGAATAAAATTGCATATATTACTCTCGCTCTCGTTCTCGTTTTGTGGTTAGCCAATAACCGAATTGCGCAGAGATTTGGTTTTAGTGACGAGGCGGAGGCAAATGATATTGCGCATACGCCATGTGTGCGTGTGTGTGTGTGTGTGGCAGTCAGGCAGCAAGCGCCTGAGACTGTCAATTAAATAATAAAAGCAGCCAACGCATTGAAATGTTTCCTCCCCCGCCCCCTCTAGACGCTGAAATGTGTGTGCAGCTGAGGGTGTGAACTAATGCCAAGCGCGACACTTTACGCCGTGCTTTGGGCTAATTTAATATGCACATATAAATTAGTCAAGAAGTTGAGAGAAGAGGAAGGAGAAGTAAGGAGGAAGGAGGCGACGACAGCACGCAAAACGCGCCTCAAGGCGAAATGCAAAAATCTAAGCGAACAACAACAACAACAACATCAACGACAACAGCAACAATGAAGATGATGCTGTGAAACATTTGACGCATTGCGTATACGACAGCGTGTACAACGAGAGTAAGTCACTCAACAGAATTCAACTCGCGTCAGACAATTGTCGCAACTTTTGTCTCGCATCTGCGCTGCTAATTGGTTTAGCAGCTTAGCAGCTGAGCAGCCACAGCAAGAGCAACAGCAACAGCATTTTTTGTTTTTTTTACCACGCCCTCAACAGCAGCAATAAAGAATTAATTAAAATTCACTTCTTTTTTTTTGCGACTCACGTAAATAAATAAAAGCGAAAATTGTTTTGTCGAGTGGCATTTTGCAATATTTTGATTTATGCGCTGTTTGTTGTGCGTTTGCCGCTTTTGCACAATTCGCACATTTTAACGCGCTCTCTGTTGCAATTTACAATTTTTGCACTTTGAAGACTTAATTTATGAGTTGCACATTTATCGTTTGTTGTTCCAACTGCCGACTGCCGTGTTGCACACTCCGGCACTCGCTGCACAGTTTATAAACACCGAGTTTAATAAATTGCTCTACTCCCAGCTGCTGTTAAATGGTCAACAATCTGCACTCGAATTAATTAACGGCATCATATTGTTGCACAGTCCAAAGCAAAAGCAAAAAAAAAAAAATAAAAAATAAATGGTGAGCTTTATTTAATTAAATTTCATGTAATTCAATTATTTTCACCCAAAGTGTAGGTCATCATATTGCCGCTTGATTTTTCAATGATCTGTAATAAATGCGAGCTGCAAAATGCCAAAGTGCAAGTGCATAAAAAAAGGCTTGTGGCAAATCAAGCGCATTTCCTAGAGTAAACTCCACAGTCAATAAATTTCAACGCATTTTGCGTAGCTTTAAAATATGGTTTAAATTGCATTAAATAAATTGAAATAAACTACTTTAAGCAGAAATTCAGTTGACATATTATAAACTGAAGTAACTTTTTGTTGCATTCTTAAATAAACTTCAAATATTTTGATTTGAAATGAAATTCGCATGGTTGAAAACTTTGACAATTTTCAAAATCTAGTTTGAAAATAATTTAAAGACTGAATAGATGAAAAGTAACTTCAGTTTTAAACTGCAATTATTATTATTACTTTTTAGATGAAGTCGATTACTCTTTAAAATGCTGACAGAAATGTCTTTAAATTTTTATATAGGAAAATAAATGTTTTATTTAAAAAAAAAATATGAACTGAATTGCTTTTTGATGTACTATAAGTACAATATATTAATAAAAATATGACCAAGTGAAAATTTTAAATTTAACGACAAAACAAGGCAAACTTAATTCACTTTAAATTTAGGATATTGAAAAACGATTGGATGGCAAAAAAAACGTTTTAAGAGATAATTTTTCTTTTGAATTGGATTTTGAAATTTCCTTCGTATTATATTACTACCTAAAAACTGGATTCGATTTAGGTATGTATTAATTGGTATTATGAAAAGTTGAGTCGATGAAGTTAGTAGCTAGCACTTCCATCCTTTAGTTATTATATTATTTTGTGTAATAAATAAACACTTAAATAACAAAATAATATTTTGAAAAGCAAACATTAAAGACCAATTTGAAATTTTAGCCTAAACCCTACCCGTTAAAATTCCAATGCATTTTTCCACAAAATTTCTTTTAAGAAATTTGTTGAACTTTACATAATTTCTGCTTGCACTTTATGGCATTTATTATGCACTTTATTTATAAAGCCTTGAGTTATCCACCTTTCAAATAATAACAATTGTTGTGAGGAAGCCATGAAGAAAATGCTGCACACAGAATTCCACAAAAGTGATATCGAGAATATCGCCGGGCTGTGCGTTGCGTATTTTGTCGCTGTGTGTTAAGTGAGTGGTTGCAATTGCAGGCCAATTAATTAAGAGTAGTTTAATGCTAATGATTGAATGGAAATGTCAAATCAATCATTGCACAATTGCCAATTACGAGGCATCTGTCCGCAGCCATTAACAACGCCATCATCATCATCATCGACAACGATAGCGACAACGACAACGAGAACTTCAACAACGACGACATCGTCATCAGCACACACTAAAGTGGGTAAAAGTAAGGACGAAATCGACATCGACATCGACATCGAAATGTTTCGTGTATGAGTGGCTGCTGCTGCTGTTTGCTCTTGCTCCTGGACATATACTACTCTATATAGTTGGGGGTCGAGTTTGGGGTCGGGGGGTAAGTACATAAGTATTTACCAGACGCTATCTAAATCAATATCTAAATTGCTGCTGTGCGTCGTCGTCGCCATCGTCGTCAGCCACTTCAACTTCTCGTTGGAAGGAAGCGAATAAAAAAAATAAAAAAAATTGGATTGGAGGTGCGGCAAGTGCTGCTTGAAAGCTTGTTTTGAATCGCTTCAAGTTGCGCGCTCGCATTTTCCGCTTGTTAAGCGATAATGTCACAATATCTACTCCCAACTACTTGACTCTCTCTCTCTCTCTCTCTCTTTCTTTAAGTTGTCCTTTTCTTTTTATTCCTCACTTAATTTTTTATTCGTAGCTGTTGTTTTTTTTTTTTTTTTTGTGGGTCACTCGCATTTTATGCAATTTTGTGTAATCATAATTGTTGTTACTGGTAATAGTTAAAGTTGTTGTTGTTGTTGTTGTTGCAAATATTGCGTGCTTCGCAATGTTGTCGGTAACCTCGTTCGCAACAGCAACAACTACAGCAACAACAACTACAAACAAACAAAATTGTGGTCTATTAAATGGCATGCCACTTATTGCATCAAAGAGTTGCATGCAACGAGCGGGGGGCAAGGCAAAAGTGTGGCAAAAAGACCGCAAAACTAAACATTCGAAGCTGCTGCTGCTAAAACAACAACAGTAATAAATGTTGGGCGAAATACGGCCACAAAATGAGTTTCCTTTTGCCAGCAAAAGCCGCTGGACAGACAGACAGAGACACAGGTGGAGAGCAAGCGGGGGGCAAAATATATATATATATATAGAGTATATATAGTACATATGATGTTTGGCCAACCTGATATTATTATTACACAACCAACAACCAACAACAACAACAACAGCAGCAGCAGCTGACGTCAGCAGCAAAATTGAACGCATGTGAAAAGCTGAAACTGTTTTCGGAAAAGCAAAATCCTCAAACTGCCAAAAAACCGAAGCGAAAAGCAAATATTTTTGTTGTGCTCGATAATAATTTGTTGCCTCCATCGTTGTTGTTGTTGTCGTTGTTGTTGCAGTTGTTGTTGCTATTGTTTTCAGTGTGGTCAAATAAACCGCAAATGAAAATAGAAACACACATTAAAATTTTTCTGTTTGCAATTTTCTCGACAAAAGTTTCTCTCCCTTTCTTACGCTATCTCTTTCTCTGTTCTCTGTTTTAGGCCAAACGTAATTTGATATTTTTGCTGTCAAATGAACTTTGCAAATTGACAAGCAAATGAAAGACAAATAATCCATAAAAGATTGTAAAATAGTGTTCTATACTACATATTTTTCCACATAAATATTTAACAAATAAATTTTACATTAATATCTTGCTGTGTGTGATTGTGTGTATTTGTTAATTATTATTTTGCAATTTATCTGCCAATAACTTTACGCTGAAATGTCAATTTAGTCGACTAACATAATTAGTTATAGTCCACTCTCTCTCTCTCTCCCTCTTCGTTCTTCCTCATTCTGTTTCAATTTCACTATCAATGAATTTCTACTATCTATCTCTCTCTAACTGCCTCTCACTCTCTCTCTTCCTCTATCTATTTGCAGTATTTGCGTTTTGTGCGTGGCATTGTCACATTAATTTTCATACCGCAAATTGAACAATGGAAATGTTGTTGTCAACGTTTGCTCGTTGCCTTTGGATCAACTAGAAAGCCTTGCTTATAAATATTAAAATAGCATCCAACGATTGTTTATTTATCAAAAACAAAGACGGGCGATCGGTAAATTGCTTTTGCATTTAACTAGGCAATTGTCTATTTTACTTTAGTTGATTAAATTAATCGAAAGGTTGGCAAAATGTAAAATTTGTTAGCAACAAAAGTACAAATAATAATATGTAATCAATTCATTAATGTAATCTAATAAATAATAATAATGTAATGGAGGCAAAACTAAAGAAAACTTTCTGAGAGAAGCCAACTCAAAGTGGCCAAAACAGAAGGAAGCTCAATTTTGTTGGAATTATGTTTAATTGAAAGCATTAAATTTAACACGAAATTATTTGACCAAAGAATATCATTAAATTTTATATTTTCTCTAAATATAAATATTAAATTTTTCTCAATTCTGTTATATTCTAATATTGAATATTTTATTTGTTTATATTATTCAATTTTACTTATTATTTTTAGGTTTTTCATGGTTTGCTATTTAAATATAATTTAGTTGTTGGACTTTTGGTTTAATTGTTGATATTTAAAGTTTGCTTTTTTGTTTGTTTTTATTAAATTGTGCTTATTTTAATAAGTTTTATGTTTTGTTTATGTTTTTCATTTCTTTAATCACTGAATTTGATTCCAGTTTCATGTTTTCTATTATTAAATTTGACTACATTTTTCCATGTATTTCATTATTTTATATTTTGTAATTTTAATTAATATTTTATTTAAGTATTTAATTTTTCAACTATAAAATTTTTGTAAATTTTTCATTTTTTCTATTATTAAATTTTAATCAATTATTGCAAGTATTTACTTATTTCTATTATTAAATTTCCACAGCATTTATTTACATAGTTTCGCTGTTTGAGTTATGATTTCAATGTAGGGCTCAGCACGATTAAATAATAAATTGGAAATAAATAAAAAGTGAATCGAGTAGCTTAAATAAATGCAATCTCTTGGCTATTAAAAATGTCGAAAAATATTTATTTAAGCAGTGCAACGCATTAAAGCGAACGTAATACGATGAAATAATATAAAAGCCAATTGAGTGTCACATAATTTGCAATCATTTTATATTGCCCACAGCGAAAGAGAGAGAGAGAGGGAGAGAGAGGGGGAGAGAGAGGGGGAGAGAGAGGGAGAGTCACTCACACAATTTGTTTATAGTATGAAATATTTAAGTCAACCTCTCTCTCTCTGGTATATTGATGGGGCAACAACAACAACAACAACAAGAGCAACCACAACGAATCCATAAATGATAATTTCATCAATTTCACTTACATTTCGCAGCGACAGCAGCTGCGTTTAACAAACTCCCCAGCCACACAAATTTCCATATATACGTACATAAATATATATATTTAACAAAATTATTGGGCAAAACAAGTTTGCACATGTGCGCCAAACTTTCGTATGTTTGTGTGTGTGTGTGTGTGTGTGCTGTGTCCCCTGCAGTTTAATGGACGCACGCAACGACAATGTATGTTTATGTATTAGACTGTGTGTGTGTGTGTGTGTGTGTCGCATCCCTGGCGATTTATTCAATTGCCCAAAAACACACTCGACGATTCGCAGCAGACACAACATCATGGCCCACAAACAAGAGTTTACGATGCCTTTTTTCGGGCCATGTAAATTACAATTCATGTGACTGTCAACAGCTTTTTTAGCCCCAGCCTCTTCTTCTCCCACTCTCTCCCTTCCTCTCTGTCTAAGATTGTGACCCAAAATGTGTGTCACACAGACGAACACACACACTAGCACACTCTCACGCAGACAGCTGCTGTTGCAATCAAAAAATGTCGGAGCTATTCGCTCATTTTCATATTTCAAATGCGTGCACTCGAAATGTATTTTAAACTTTACTGTTGACATTTGGCAACATTTTTCTCGCTCGCTCTCTCTCTCTCTCTGCTCAGTCTCGTCGTAACTTTTGACCCATTTTTATATTCAAGTTTCTCTCGTTGTCTGCTTGCCTTTTCCCCCTCCTCTCTGTACGCCTCTTAAGTATGATTTACATGCCAAACTTTTAATGGCAAAAATTTGCGCATACGAAAAGCAAAAAAAAAAAAAGTGTCGCCCCGCTGCTTTACTTCGCTTTGCGTTTGTCGTAAGGTGTTCAAGCGAAACACACAAAAAAATATTGCAGAGTTTCGCTTTGATTCGTGCTTTAAAGCAAACAAGTATATATATTTGCATATTGTGATTTTTGGGGTCGAATTTTCGAGGCTACCTGAGCATGCAATTCGGCAGCAAGAGATGACCCCAAAAAGTATGCTACACTTTTTTCGATAGAATTTTCACATTTCGAAACAGCAAACATTTCGATATAGAATATATATGTATACATATATATAATATGATCTAATATACGATACATATGATCTGATGAATTTTTGTTTTATATATTTACTATATTTTGTTAGATTTTTGGCGAAAGTTTCACAGAAAGTATTTCTCATCCATTTTGCAGCGACTTTTGTTTAGCATTCTTTTTAAAAACAAATAATGTGTCCAAATAATAAATATTTATTAGTGAAATTATTACAATTTTTCAAATTTAATTAGAAGTCATTTAAAATTAACTTCAGGAAGGTTTTTATCTACAATTTTTCGAGTCAGTGTTGGAATTTCCAGTTTTATGGGTTAAGCAAAACTTTTTTTATGGCAAAAACTGCATGCTGGGTGGTTGCTTGGTTCGTTGGTTGCTTGGTGTGTCGGCTTGTCTTGAGTGAAATTATTAAAAAGTTGCACATTTACGAGCATCGAACTGGACCAAAGAAGCTGGCTGGAGATGGCGAAGCAAAGCGAAGCGAAGACAAGCCTGAGCTGAGACCAAAAGTTCGAGGAGGGTGCCACAAAACTCAGTAACGTTTGACATTGGCTGCCAGCTCGTCGGGGCTTATTTAGTTTAAGACGCACTCGCCCACACACACACACAGACACACATACAGACTCTCACACACACACACACTACCACAATGGGAAAGTTTGTTACGCAAAAAGTTGGATGCCAAAAACTTCAAACTTGGCTTTGACTTTCGTTTTATACGCTCGGCAAACGGAAAATATTTTTAGCCAGTTAGAATGGCGACGTTTTAATTTAATTTGCCAGCACACACCGAGAGAGAGAGAGAGAGGAGATAGAGAACGAAAGAGAGGTGAATAGCAAACCTGTTTTGCAATTTACTTATTTATTTATTATTTCCTTGCTGCCGACAGGCATACAACACACAACAAAAGTTCTCTCGCTGTTGTTGTTATTATGAAGTAATTTTGTGCAAAAAGGTAAACAACTTACAATAAATCATCAGACGCACGACGAGATGAGCTTGCAAAATCATTGAAAATAACTCCCATTCCCCAATAAATTGTTTTCAATTAATTACGGTCTCTCTCTCTCTCTCTCTCTCACACTCTCTCTTTTTTGCTGAACCGGAATTGCGTCAAAGAGTGAAAATTCATCAAAATAAATCAAATATTATGCACAATTTAAAAAGCAGCATAAAAAAAAGAAGAGAATGCTTTAAGCCAAAACTTGCCATTCAAATGGAAATGAATGCAATTTTCTGGTAACCAATAAATGAATTTTTCAGTTAAGAAATAAATCACATTTAATTCTTTTCAATTGTATTGCACATTTTAGTGTCGAACTTTAAGATGCATCTTATTGAATAGCAGAAATTCAATTATTTGCATTATTTGTGAATTCAATTCAAGTTTTTCCAAGCGTATTTGCGCTCTTCACCTTTCGAACACTTTAAAACATATAGGAAAGCTACAGTCGAGTGGGCTCGACTGTGAAATACCCGCTACCCATTGTGAATAATGGCAAAATAGTGTGTTAATATTTTTAAAATATACAAAATAATATACCGCATAAAAATACTAAAAAGTTATTGTGAATAATGGCAAAATAGTGTGCTAATATTTTTAAAATATACTAAATAATATACCGCATGAAAATACTAAAAATTTGTTGAGTGTTTCATATGGTATATTCATTCAAAATATACCAGATTGTCACTCAAAGCAACTAAGCCATGAAAACCGCAAAAGTACTAAAATATACCGAAGGCTATAATTGGTATATCAGTCATATAGTAGTTCAAAATATATCATAGAATGCAAAATATACCAGATTGTCTGACAAAGCAGCTAAACCCGGAAAAAATAATGAAAATATACCGAAGTCTATATTTAATACTACATTCGAAATATACCAAAGATGTCAAAATATACCAGATGTTCAGCCAAAGCTGCTAAAACCCGATTGCGGTAGGCGTAATTGTATTTCTTATAGAACTTCAAAATCAACTAACTATTTGTAATACCTTTCTACTCTTTGGGTGGCGGGTATAATTAACAAATACGTATCGATTGCTGTTTCAATATGCATTGCGTATTATTGGCATTGCTTGCAAATGAAATCAATGCATCATGCAGCAGCAGCCAAGCAGCCAAGCAGGACACGCAGCCATGCAACACGTAGAAGAGTGTGCCACAGGCAGCAACTACACGTAGTTCAACTATCTTTCAGATAGCTGGCTGACTGGCTGGCAAGTTGTCGTTAGTTATTTGAATATTGTGACAATTGCATTACATAGCCGGCCGCACATTGTTACGCCCACATTCAATGGCAATGCACGCCCCTCGCCACCGCCCCCGCCCTCCTCTTGTGACATTTTTGCCAGCCACGCAATTTGTTGACACGATAACAAAGAAGTCTGCACAGCTCGCGCTTTGTTGCTGTCGATGTTAAAAGTAAAAATTGACACCACTTGTTAAATTTGCTGTTCTCGTTGTTTGGATTTTTCTCATTTTGCTTTTGTTTGATTGTTTTTATAGTTGGATTTTTTTTTTTGTGTAGCCATCAGCAGATTGCGTGTAAAGTCGCTGATCCACCTAGGCCAACAAAATAAACCATAAGCAAACAACAAGGACCACACAAACACACACTGTAGCTACACGTATAATAGAGTCTGCAATAACACACCCTACACACACACACACACACACACACGCGTGCATAGTTGCAGGCATCTGCATATATTTGAACATGATGCCTGAGCGCTCGCTTTAATTAAACCTGCAGTTGGCTGCCAGCAGCAACAACAACAACAGCAAAACAAAAAAAAAAGAAGCAACGAAAAAAATATGTCTATCAATGTGTATCGCGAGGCAAGTCAGAACAGCGAGTGAAAAGTGCTCAACATAATGCAAATACAAGTGAAGTTATACCCTGCACAATTTGAAACAAAATGCCATTTAAATTTCTTTGTTACGCAGTATAACTCAGGTCGATCATGCTTGAATTTCGCACGCATTTAGTCGCCCATTAAAATATGCACAAAATTACGCACGTTAAGTGCAATCAGACTGTGCGCTAAGCTGATTAATTATAATTAATGCATTTTTAGCCACTTCAAATGATTTGCTTAGCAACAAATTGTTGTATTTATAATTAATTTTCGATGACGAGTGTGCGGCTAGTCGAGTTGCCTTTTCATTGTCAACTGTCAATTTCTGTTGCATACTTTTGCGCGAATGCGAAAAAACAAACAAACAAGAAGAAAACCAAAGAAATATTGTTGACAGACCCAATAAAAATTCAAATAGAAAAGCGAAAGAAATACATATAAATTTACACAGAGTTAGATAGAGAAAGAGAGAGAGAGAGACTGATACTGCATGCAATTGAAAATGGAGCATTGATGATGACAACTGCGGCAAAGACGGCCGCACGCACAGTGGAACAAAAACAATGTAGAAAATAGAAGATTATTGCAAATGTCAGCAAATTGTAAAGAGAAGCAACATGTGCATGATTTTATGGTTGCTTTTTCATAAACATTAAAGTCAAATGCAGTCAAGCTCAACAAAAAAGAACTAAGTAATTAAAATAAAATCTGTTTTGATAGCAACTAAAATACTATCTCCCATTACACGCAATTAATCTGGTTTCAGTGCAAAAAAGTAAAGTCCATAATCTAGTTTACGATATTCGAAAAAAAAAGAAACATAATCAATGTATCAATTCGTTATTGCACACTAAACGAATGGGGGATAACAAAAAACTACTATATAGTACACAGCATCAATTATGCTGTCTACTATTCAAAATAGTATCGTAAATTGAGACTACAAAAAGGTAACAAAAAAGTTGATGACTTTTTGCTTTTACGGCTGCATTGATTGACAATCAGTCAGTCAGCGAAAATGGAGATATCGTTTCTAACAGCAGCGGAATAAGGCGACAGCAATCGTATTTCGCTGTGATTTCTGAGTTGCGATATTTATACATATTTTCATTAAGCTAATTAATCAAATATGTGGCAAATTTATGAGTAGTTAAATCAGAAAACAATTAGTGAATGTAGAGCAGACAGAAATAAGAAAATAAATAAGAAGAAATAAATAAAATAATAATAGAAACAGATAATATAAAAGGAAAAACTTCTTTTAAAAACATTTATTATTTAAGAAAATGAAAAGCATTTTGTTTTAAAGTCGAATTTTTTGTAGCATTTGTAAATTTACTCTTTGGTATATTTTAAAGTAAAGTTATATTGGTTTACCAAATACATCATACGGTATATTTAAGTATTTTTAGTAAATAATCTCGGAATATTTTGAGAGTAATACCACAATGTTTTGGTTTTATAAAAAAAAGCACGAAGTACATATATCATTCGATATATTTAAGTATTTTTCTGAATATTAATTTGGTATATTTTATTTAAATAATACTACACTATTTAAGTATTTTTAGTATATTAATTCAGTATATTTTAAGAGTAGTACCGCACTGTTTTGCTTCTATTAAACACACATAGATTTCAGATTTATTCAGATCGGGATCAAATGCATGACGTTAACTGTTAACATTTGGCCCAATCGATTATCGATTTCATTGGCCGAGTCGAGTTGAATAAAAAGTATTGGCATATTTGTGCAAAGATTGACAGCAGTTCGTGACAGCACTTTCGCAATCTAAATATGCTTCTATTTCATTCAAATTGATTTACTGTGAGCCATTAAGCGGCTTTCATTTGCCAACAGCAACTGCCTGCAACTGCAACCGGCAAGCGGCAAATCAACATTGCAACATGGCGGATTATTCACTGATTACTCTAGCTGACAGGTATACCACGTTGTTGCTGCTGTCACTATCTCTATGGCTATCTCTATCAGTGTGTCTATCGCTGTCACGACTGACTGTCTGACTGTCTGTCTGTCTGACAGTCTGAATGTCTGCTCTTCAGTTCCGTCGAGCCATGTGTCATAATTAAAAATTCAGCAAATTACACATGCAATAGCGGCAGCCACGAATGCTAAGCCTTGTCGTGGATTGTACCCATCCATCCATCCATCTATCCATCCATCCAACCATCTATCCATCCATCCAGCCATTCACCTAGCCATCTAGACATCTAACCAGTGACATCCTTCAAAAGCCATGCAACATTCCCAAGCTGATGATGATGCGATGGGCCTTTTGGCTTCGACTACTGGCTCGTCATCATAATAATGATAATGATAATGACGATGACGACCCCAATTTTGCACTTAGCTGCACAGCAAACCGCATGTAACTACTTGTGGTGAGTGTAACAATGCTGCTGCTGTCGTTGAAGCCACTGTGAGAATACGGCAGTGTTTCAATTTACATTAATTCCAAATGCATTTAAAATTAACTAGAGACTGAACTGATTCGAGAACTTTTCGGTTCACATTACAGTTAACACTTAATATTATAATTGTATTATTTTATGCATATGCATACGGAAAACTATGTCTAGCATATTATATTTGATTAAATTATTATTTTGAGTATATTCTCTACATCTAGAAATTTACCTCTGGCATATTTTAGTTGTCTCATTATATATATATATTTTTTTCTTTTTTTTTGTATTCTTCATACAGAAAATAACTATATCTAGAATACTTTATCTGATTTTGATTCTGCATAATTTACATTACTTTAATCTCTATCATATTTTAGTTTATTTATTCTGCCATCATTTGCATTACTTTCATCTTTGGCATATCTTAATTTAAAAATTTAAAATGTTGTAGCTAGAGGCTGAATAAAAATTATTTAATTTGGATTGCGCAATAATATTATGCTAATAATTTTGTAATTATCAATTTTATATTTAATTTATTATATGATTTGATTTCCCTTTAATTTGCTTTACTCTTTTGACCACTGTGCGACACTTGCATAAATGCACTTTTCTTCATATTTTTTTGGCAGCCATAAACTAAATTAAACTCGCGTTTTGTTCACAGTGACTAATTTG
Organism: Drosophila kohkoa; assembly: GCA_019972355.1. Lineage (NCBI taxonomy): Eukaryota > Metazoa > Arthropoda > Insecta > Diptera > Drosophilidae > Drosophila > Drosophila kohkoa. The sequence continues at coordinate 1,981,419 of BJEL01000062.1, read as the reverse complement.
ACATTTAATGTCGAGAATTTCTGTCAATTAATTACAGACGTTGACCTTCATTTGCGGCGTGTCTTGGGTCACAAACGCTCGCGCTTCTTCATAACTAAAAGTAGCAAACAAGAAACTTTGACAACAGTTGACATCTTTGACATCAGCAAAGTCACCCGCACTACAGACAGTACAGTGAGTACTGTCAGTACACGACGACGATACCTACTTTACCTCCTTTTTTGGGGTGACATTTTTGTGAGGCGTTATCCACTTTCAGTTCACTTTCATGGCATCTCGTCTCGTCTGGCTTTGAGTGCTTATCGACTTTAAAACTAAAGTCAGAGTTGGGTTTTGTTTGCAAAATGTTTTCCGTGAGCGAGTGAGAGACTTTTCCTCTTCAAGCGGCTCCACAAAAAAACAAGAACAACAACAGAAACTTTTTAATCAAATAATGCACAACGACGAGCAGTTAAGGTAGGCAAAGCTAAGAATGACTGGGCGTGCTGCGGCGTAAATTTTATTAACAACTGCAGCGAGAAACGAAGAAGAAGGAGGCGGAGGAGGAGGAGAAGCTTGGCAAATTTCAAGAGTCCAGAGTCCAAAAGAGTCGCAGTTGCAGTCAAAACGACGCCAGCTCATGGTCAGATCGTAAACCGGCTTGGTGAGCGCTGCAGTTGTATATATACATATATATACATAGTATAGCCCAGTTGATAGCCCAGTCGGAACCCCACAAGCACAGTTGGCTTTGGCTTTCAGCTCTCAGCTCTCAGCTTTAGCTCCCCCAACTTGCTTGGCTGGTCAAGCAGAATCTCGCCTGCAAAGTTGTAGCTTTTGACTGCAAGTCGTCGGAATCAAGTCGTGCTCTGTTGCTGCCACAGACAGTGCGACGCGAGCCAACAACTTAACTATGTGGCAATAGCAGACAGCAACAACAAAAACAACAACAACAACAAATGTAACAACAACAACAAGTACGCATACAATCGCATTGATTTCAATTACCCAACTTTTCAAAGACAACACAGCTGCTGTAACAAATTATTTCGTGCTTTTGCGGTTGACTCAGGTAATCCATCTCTCAGCAACAGCAGCAGCAACAGCAGCAGCACTTTAACTAGTCAATGAACTATTTACATCGCATACGAATATACTAGATTATATATAAATCAGCCGACAGCCATCAAGATCCTATCGAAATTGCATAATTACATGGCCTTAATCTACATCGAACATGAGAAATATGCATTTCATTTGCAGCAATTGCATTTTGGCATTAATTACATATATTCTCAGCAAATCTATATTTTATCTTGTCTATCATGTCTGACCACTTCTTAACTTTCAAAGCTTATTAAGAGCACTCGAGGAGCTGCGATAATCTTGCCAGTTATACAAAGAAGAAATCATTGAATTGCTCAGATTCAAATCAAAGGAAAATCTTAATTTTCAACAACTTCTTTGAATCTGCAATGTTCTTGTATTTCAATATCAAAAAATACGAAATTAAATATTATAAAAATATGAAAAAAACATAAATAATGTGAGTAGTTAATCAAAGTTGTTATCTGATCAATACAAATTGTGTTTTTCTATATTAAATCATACTAATATAAATATACTAAAAATATAAATTTTGCATTGATTTATTAATTTAAGTACTGAATTTTTTTTTACTTTTAAGCTTCAAACAAAGCTTCAGTCCAAAACATTTTATACAATTAACATACGTTTCTTCCACACTTAAATTCATTTGCTTTTTAAATCAGTTTCTTTAATAGTAGTTTTCCCTTTAATCAAATGTGTTTTTAATGTTGTTTTCATTATTATTGCTTAACAAATGAACACTAACTTTTTCATTTTTAGCATATTGCAATTGATTTGAAAGGCTATCAATGAACTCTCAATTGGTTTTGAATCGATTTCGTGTATTTTACGCTTTTAGTTGCTCTTGTTATTGTTGCAGCTGCAGTTGAAGCTGTTTTTGTGAGGCTGTTGCATATAGTCGCAGTAAACCGCAACCTTGTGCACACTATTATAGTTGCCACAAAAGCACAATGCACATTCATGGCTCGGTTTATTTATAGTCGCGATTTATTGTCTTGTTTATGACAAATCAATGCGATTCCAATGATGACCCGATTTGGCATCGCATTCGAAATCAGCAATTGCCGCTTTACTTTCATACAATGTGTGGCAGCAAAAAACAAAAACAAAACAAAAAAACAGAAAAGGAAAGATTACAATGTGTGGCAAATGTGCATCAGGCAATTACTTAATGAACTCCGTCAATTGGGGAAAGGAGAATGGCATAAGTTGCAGTAATTTGATGATGCTCATTTAACTGCAATCGTCGATGCGAATACAAAATAAAAGCATATAGTATGCACAATTACATCTCTCACATCGTACTTTCTCCTCACTCTCTTCGATCGCTTTCGCTGCTTCGCTCCCTTGCAGTTGCCAATGATATTGGCGCCGCCAATTAAAATAATGAGAACCAACACTTGTCACCATCTCGCATGGAGATCTGCAATTAAGCGACTTCACTGTGAGTTGTCAATTTCATTTTGCCTAGCGCCGCATTTTCACTGAAGTGCAAAAGGCAATTAATGTAAATATTAAGTGAAATATTTGTCCAAGTCACTTAACTGACAAGCGAAAAACAACTGTACATTCGACTTTTTACAGTACATTTAGCTAGTAAACACAAGTGATTCTCAGAAAGTGATGGATGAACGAGTAAAAATAGTTCATTCAAATAGTTAATTTTGTAATCAAAATTATATTATATTTTGTATCAATCAACTTATTATAGTTCAATCTTTAAATAACAGCATATTCCTATAATTTACTAGTCACCTTCTGATAGATTAAAAAAGACCCACAAACAATTTAAGGAAAACGTTGGTTAACACAATTTGACTTTATGCTACCCAAAATATGTCCAATTTTATAGTATTTATTTTATTTTAGTATATTATTTTATTTTAGTATATTATTATATTTTAGTATATTATTTATTTTTTAGTATATTTTTTTAGTATTTTATTATATTTCATTTTAGTATATTTGATTTTAGCATTTTTATTTATTTCAGTATATACTATATTATTATATTTGATTTTAGTTCTTTATTTTATTTCAGTATTTTAATATACTTGATTTTAATATTTTTTTATATTATACATATATATTTATTATATTTGATTTTACTATATTTTTTTATTTTATTTGTAGTATTTTATTTTATTAAACTGCAAACGTAAAATATTTTCTAAAAAAAAGTTGAATTTCACACAGAACTAAAATTCACCGCGCTACTCAATTAAATACTATTAGCATAAAAAACACATTTGCATATCTTAATAAAAGCATCTTCATCTTCGACTGCAATATTCTCACACGTCTTGTTCATTCATCTCGCAAGTGAAACGTGCGATTTGCCAGCCAACATCATCATGATCATCATCGAGACTTGATCGTGGCGACCTCGACTTTGATGACCTTCTAGACGAGAAGCATTTATAATTAGATTAATTTCTTGTGCTAAGCATCAATTGGATCAGTTGCAGTTCCGTAGTTTCGCAGTTTCGTTTAGTTGGGTTCATTAGTTGTTCCGGCCAGCAGCATTTTTGGCTGGTTACTCAGTTCATTTCTGTGCAAAGTTCTAGCGACAACTTCCCTCTTTTATCTCTCTCTCTCCCACTCTCTCTCTTTTGCTTCCTATCTCTGTTCTTTTGGCTGTCCGACTCTGTCGGCGACTCATGCATTCATTGCATTATTAATTTACGAAATGTGTTTTAATTTTGCTCGATGAGCGCAATTCAGTTCTTTTCTTTTTTTTTTGTGCTCTTCCCTTAGCAGTTTTCCTTAATTTTATTTTCTTTTTCGTTCGTTCATTGCCTTTCACTGCAGCAGCAACGTGGAAATTTCTTACATTTTATTTGCGCAACATTTTAATTTGCTTGGCATTAATGGGAAGTGGAGGGGAAAGCAGCAGCAACAGCAAAAAAAAAAAAAAATAGTTGTTGCAGTCAAATCATCATCGTCATCGCCGTCTGTTGAAGCTTTGGCCAGCTATGAAAGCCACTGCGTACTTGCCTCGGACAGACACTGACATGGCTTTCAGAGTGTGTGTGTAAGTGTGTGTGTGTGCCTGCTTACATTGCCAGCCGCCATTCTCCGATTCTCTCCATTTCCATTCCATTCCAATTCTCTGCTTCTGATTCCCATTACTATTCCCTTTCTCAGCCATTCTTTCAGAATTGTACTCTTGCGTTTTGTATGTCCATCAGTTTGTTTGTTTGCTTGCAGTCAGCAGTCGACGGCAGCTTGGCAAGTCGTAGGTGAGCAGCCTTGCCCATTATCAGAATAGACAGTTGTGCAATGAAAATGTTGCCAGCATTCGAACAGCAGCAGCAGCAGCAACAACAAACGGTAAACTCTTAAGCCCTGACGTTGGCCTCCGCCAACAAAACAGTCAATTGTTAAAGTTTGCTTGCCACCTTCACTCACGACTCCCAGACTCAGTCTCTAAGAGACTCTCTCTCTTTCTCTCACAGAGAGAGATCTGTAATTGCTTTACATGCTGTGAAATTCTCAAGTCGCCATCAGCTGCCAGCTGCCAACTGCCTCAGAACTGCAATCTGTTATTGTTGTTGCGGTTTAAAGCCTTTTGCTTGCAAAGTGTTTACTAGTCGCAGTTTGTTCTTTCATCTTGTCGATTATGAGAACCGTTTGTAAGAACTTGTAACAATTTCATGTAGTTTTCATTTCACATTTTCACAGATCTTCATAACGTACTTGAACACTCAATACTTTTAACCGATTTGCTTTATTTTGAACTGCTTTCATTTAAAATGTATTGTATTTAATTTTTTGTATTAGTTATTGTTTTTCGTAAATAACAGTAAAATATAATGAAAGCAAAATATACCAAATTAGTATACCACAAAATACTGAAAATATGAAAATTCGATATTCGGTATATTGATATAGTACATTAAAAATATACCATATACCAGATTGTCCGACAAAGCAGCTAAGACTCGTAGAAAGTAGGAATTTTTTCCCAAACAAAAGTATTTCTTAAATAACTTCTACAGTTTTTGTTTGCAAATTTTCGGGAATCATAATCATCATTTTTGGCAACCATTTTTTGCAAACCTTATAAAGCAATTTGTACATCTGACTATGGTATAATATAAAATATACCAAAATTCCAACTAAAATCGTGCCTTTGTGTGTACTTAGTATTTACATAAAATATAAAACATATTTCCGTAATTATTTTAGCAAAAATATGATTTAATTGAAGCGCTCACATTGCAATTAAAATTTCCTACAACTAAAGCAAATAAGATGCTTCATTTTTAAATTAAAAAGCACAAAAAAAAAGTAAATGGAAAAAATCATCACAAACTACATAAAATGCGCGAAATATTTGTTGAACTGTATTTTAATTGCTGTAATTAACAATGCTATATAAACAGCGAGAGAGAGGGAGAGAGAGAGAGAGAGAGAGAGAGAGAGAGAGAGAGAGGTGCTATAGATGGCCGGATGGTAAGATTTAAAGTGCGATGTTAATTAGATAGCATTTGGTGAAGCTAAACTTTGTGTCCTGCTCTTGTTGTTGGCTCATTAAAAATAAAACTCTCAAAATGAAATAATTGCATAAAACGCACTAATTAATTTTATCTGCCATGACGGACGAGGGAAAGCAACTTTTACTAGGCGAAGGCGAGAAAAGCTGAAGCTGCTTGGCTTGGCAGCAAATGCTAATTACCCTACAAAGTCTGGCCAAATTTAAGGGGGAGGCAAGGAGGGGCAAGGAAATGCAAAAATAAAGATCTAATGATGGCGGCTACTTACCAGTGCATTGTGCTCCTTAAGCGTGGGCGTGGCATTTATCACAGGCCGATTGAGATTGTTGTTGTTGGTTTTGCAATTGCTGTTGTTCGAGTTGGTAATTATGTTGTTGCTGTGTTGACTGCTGATGCTGCAACGACGATGGCCATAATCCGTTTGCTGTTGCTCATGTGAGATGCCAAAGATGAAGGGTCCACCTTCAGTTGCTGCTGCTGCCGCTGCTGCTGCTTGACTTGCCACAAAGTCCACATTGCGACGCGTGCAGAAATCATCCTCGAAACGTGACGACTGTGTGGTTGCTGTTGCTGTGTTGCTGTTGTGTCGCTGTGACTGCTCTAGATAATATGGTGTAGTTGCTGCCGTATCCTGATACCCACTGACGTTGCCATAACGTGGCGCCGAATTGGAGCTACAATTCGATTTTGTGGTGGCTGTCGAGTTGTTGCTGTTGCTGCTGCTGCTGCTGCTACTGCTCGAAATGGCCTTAAAGGATTGCTCGCGTTCACGTTCACGTTGCTGCCTGTCGGTGTCGAAACAAAAGTCACTCGACTGCACGGTGGGCGACGGCGGACTACCGTATGGATAACCAATGTGCGGGCTGCTCTGCAAATGCTGATTGTATTGCTGTGAGAGCACATCAAAGTCATTGAAGCCATGCAATCCCTTGACGCTATCGCGCTTCTGCTGTTGCACATAGGGCGAGATGCAAGCACTGTTGTTGCTCAGCTGTCGCTGTGGTGGCAATGGCGGTGCTGGCAATGGTATCCCAGCCATGGGAGCTGTTGTTGTTGTTGTTGTTGGTGTGGCTGCTGCTGCTGTCTTCTTTTTGCCCACTGCGGTCATCAAGGTGAGCTGTGGACGACGCTCGCCAAGCAGCGGACGCTGCGAATTGTTGTACGGATGATTGCGTTGCATGCACATGTTGTTGTCATCGTAGTCATCCTCCAAATCCACGTTGCACTCATACGCATGACCGTAGATGGTCATTGCCGCCGGCTGATGATGATGATGATGATGATTGTGATGATGATGGGGATCGTAGTACTTGATGAGCTTCATATTGGCATTCGGTGGCGGCAATGGCGGCGGCTGTTGTTGCCCATTAGCTGTTGCTGCAACACTGCCACTTGCATTAGTTGCCACACTGTTGCTGTTGTTAGATTTATTGTTGCTCCCGCCGCCGTTGCTGTTGCTGCTGCTGCTGCCAAAGAGTTTCGCCAATTTGACAGTCATATTTCAGTCAGTTGGATGGGGATGGAGATGGGGAACTGGCAAAAGTTTTTCAATTAAAATGTTGCCCACTGCCAAGCCAGAAGACAATGACAGTTGCTCGAAGTTGTCGTTGCAGTTCCGACTCGGTTTCAGTTTCAGTTTCAATGCTGCGTCCTGCTGCAAAAGAGGAAGAGAGAATAAACGATATTAAAGCTTTGCCATATCGAACAGTTAATGCTCTTACTTAAAACATAACTACGAAAAAATACAGAAACTCATTACTTAAAGCAAATTTGCATTTGGCACTGGCAAGTCAAATAAAAAGACGCAAACTTGACTCTGGGACTGGTGTAATGAGGGGGTAATCAGAAACCAAGCGGCATCTAAAGTTGCCACTCTCGACTCTCGTCTCTCGTCTTCCTCTCGGTGGTGTGTTGTGGAATCTTTTAAGCGACGGCGACCGCAACGGAAACCGTAATAGGATATGCATCAGCAAGAACAGCAACTAGTTAGTTAAGTTAGTTACGACTACGACTACGACGATGGAGGCGATGGAGGAAAAGCAACAATGACAGCGCGGAAGCATCGCGCATTGCGCATTGCACATATTAAACGGGTCGCTGCGATTCATAACATAAAGCGAAAACGGTCAATACACAATCAGCCAGCGCGCTTTCCATCTTTTCAATTATGGCCGACCCCTTTTTATTTTGCATTGTTGAATGGGCTTAAACCGCAGTCATCAATTTGCCGCCGCCGTCGTCGTCGTCGTCGTCGCCGTTGCTTGGCGTTGACGTCACATCAATTTATATATAATAAGTGTATAATACACATTTGCTTATCAATTTATATTTAGCATACTTTGCAAATTCTCTCCCCGTTGTTAGCATATCAATTACATTTTTAAACACAACTATCTTATTTGCTTGCTTAACTGTTATGACAAATAATCCCCATAATATATTCACACACAGAAAATTAATCAATCACAATCGTGCACGGTAGCAAAAGCGAAACTTAAGCGCGCATGAATAATAATATTTAAAATAAAAGCCAACTCATACTTTCGGGTCTAAAAATAATATTTAAAAAAAAGTACTACAAAAGTTTAAAGACTAATAAGCTGAAGCAAGCATTTATAATGATCATATTTGTGCATATCACACAAGACAAAAGACAAAACAAATCGATAGTAAAAGAATATAATCTGAATATAAAATAAGTAGAAAGTTTATATAACTGGGCTCTTCTTTTAGTGGGCGCAGCTTTAAGTGCACTGAAAGCTTCTGACTCGATTTAAGGAAGCTTTACTTTAATCTATCACAATTGCATAACAGACGCATATATGTCATGTTATATGCGTCTGTTATGCAATTATAATATGAAATCAAAGGATAAAATTTATATATAAAATAATATGATATAAATTATATACAGATATTACTAATATGATCCATAAAATATATGATCAATTAAATATAATAGAAGAATATACAAAAACTGTACAATAATATCATAGTTTCGAGTTTACAATTAAAATGGAAAAAGATTTACAAGTATGTATAAATTCTATTCTCTTCTATTAACTATCTGAAACAAAACTAAAAACTGTATAAGAATGATAATTTCTTAAAATAGTGTAAGCTCACAACAAAAGTGTCGCCATTTCCTCTGCTAAGCGCAGCTTTAAGTTAAATGAAAGCTGATGTTGTGACGATTTCCAAGGAGCTTTCACTGCAACAAACGACTTATCTGCTCATCTCAATTTTGAAGCCAGACCCTTAACTTGTCAAAGTGCAGCCCAGTTGAGTTCTCTTCTTCCGAGGTGCTCATTCCAAATCAAGCGCTTGTTTTGCTGTCACTTTGACACACTCACACACACACACACACACACACACACACACACACACACACACACACACACACACACACACACACACACACACACACACACACACACACACACACACACACACACACACACACACACACACACACACACACACACACACACACACACACACACACACACACACACACACACACACACACACACACACACACACACACACACACACACACACACACACACACACACACACACACACACACATACTAGCACACTCACTCAGCAGCAAACTGCAGCAGCTTTGTGACTCTGTCTGTTTGCTGTCCAAGTACTGGAATGAGAGACCTCCACACACACTAACACACACACCACATTCATCTGGCATTTGGCCCCTTGCTTACGCTATGCTCCAGTAACTCTCTTGCCCGCTCTGACTCTCTGTCTGTCTGTCTGTCTGTCTGTCTGTTTGTGTGCTAGTGTGTGTGTGTGTGACTGGTCAGTTGTTGATTTCGTATCATTTTTAATATTGCAACAAGCGCCGGCTTGGGCCACCGCCCTCGACACCAACAAACGCAGCCTGCGGCCTCCAGCCTCTTCGTTAACCGACCTCACGACCATGTCATACGTGGTGCTTGTCAAACAAATGCGCCAACAACAACAAAAAAGGCAAAAACCAAGGCAACAAGCGCAAAAGAAAGGAATGTTTACAAAGCGTGCTCGATTAGAAGATACTGCTTAATATAGTAGACACAAATTAAACGCTTGACAAATTGAGTTTCAGCTTAACATCAAAATATATTTAAGTAATCCACAAAGCGTGCTCGACCTCAAAATACTGTATATTCAGTATAAAAAATATACTGCATCTACAAAAATGAAATACTATAAACAATTGAGCTTAAACTTAACATCAAAATATATTTACGTAACGCACAAAGCGTGCTCGACCCACAAAATACTGTGTATTCAGTATAAAAAACATACTGCTAAATGCAGAAATTCAAATATAATAAACGAAATTGTACAATTTTCCAACATTTCACCCTAAAATAAAGACTATATATTAATGCTGAACAAAAATTACATTCTAATTCTAAGCTACCCTTGATTTTGCTTACAATCAAGGGCTATAGGGTATTTTAAAATTGCAACAGCGGGCAAAAAAAGCATTCCCTGATTGGGGAAAGGGTTAAAATTGTGCTTGACCAACAGAGAGATACAAATACATAAAGAAAGCAAGATGAAGGGAATGCGAGAACGACTGACAGAGAAATTGGTCGAGAAAAAGTGGGAGAATGAGAGAGAGACCGACACGAGAATGTTCAGAATGTGCAACAGTTTGTAATTTGCGTCAAGAATTGACGCAGCCGCCGCAACAGCAACAGCAACAAAAAGGAAAAGAATTAAGTTGAAAACAAGGCAGCAAAAAATTGCCACTGGCCATAAAAGAGGCGGGACAGGAAGATAGAAGAGAGCGTGTGTGGAAGGACGACATGGGGAACAGGGCGCTTATAAAAAGCTAACGGGTCCTGGAGCAATAAAGTTCACTTTGGTCCAACATGTCCACAACGTTCAGGGCTCTAGTTAGAGATAGATGTAGTATGGCTATAGACATATATGTAGATATATAGTTATACACTGACAACAACGGCGGCTTGATTATGTGACACTGAATGTTAATGAGACAAAGGATGTCAAAGATATGGCGGGACAACTTGCCGAAGAGTAGAACAAGAAGCGACAACAGAGAACAGAGAAGATGAGAAAAACAAAACCAGTCGACAAGGCAATTTGTATATATCGTCACTGCACTTTATCTTGGGCGTAATTGCATTAGCTGTGGCGGCACTGTGGGCGGTCCCCAACACTTGGCTTGTTTGTTGGCCGGACAAGGATGAAAATCGCATTTACAGCACTGCTGCGATAATTGCTCGAATAGCCAATTGGATGCGGCGTTCAGCAGCGTCTCGAGTGATCCACTGAGCGGGGGCGAATGTCGCTTGCGTTGGCTGTGGGCTGTGAGCAACTCAACTCAGCGAGCGCATAGATAAGCCGACAAGCTAATTGAGCTGGGAAACACAGTTCACATTTCAACAGGCGGCAGATCAATAGCTCGCTTTGCCTCGCTTTCGCTTAGCGGCAACATTTTAGCAGTATTTACTTAGCTTGGAAAGTAATTGCTTCACTAAACATTCAACTAAAGAAAATACTTTAATCCTTTTTGCAGTATCAGTTGTGGCCGTAAAGCCAAGTATTAACTAGTATAATATAATAAAAAAAAGAATGAGCAAAGAATAAAAAAAAACTACTTTTAGTTGTGGCAGTTAAGTGAGATATATGCTCATAGACAGTATATTAATAAAACAGAAACAAATATAAAAAAGAACAGTAGTGGGAAATAAAATTTCATGCTTCACTTTACATACTTTGACTAAACAGTTAATTTTTCAATAGTGACCGTTAAGTGAGACAAATGTTCGTAGACAGTATATTAGAAAAAATCAAAAAAGGAAAGGAAATATTCATTCATGCTAAACAGCTCATCTTTCCATTACCAGTTGTAACTCTTAAGTGAGATATTTATGGTTACTATATTAAGTAATAATATACTAAATAATGAAGAAACAAAAGAAAAGGAAAAGTTCATGTGAAATATTTATTCACATATGGTATTCGCTATTTTTTTTATAAGTTTGTTAGCTTATCATATACTCGACGATTTTATGTTGCACTCACATTGACACAAGCAAGTTGCAGGTCGTATATTGGAATCGCCTCGTGCCACTTTGTTAGTGTTTTGTGGTCATTTGTAAGTCTCACTTTAGTTCAGAGACACACTTTCTCGGTGCAGTTTGGCATATGTCGTTTACAGTGCTCCCCCTTCATTTTTTTTGTGTTTGTGGTATTTTCTTTTGAAACGCAGCTGCCGAAAGTTTCGTTGCCTTGTTGCAAATTCTTTGACAGTCGTCTGTTTTTTGTAATGTGAAGGCCTGCAGCATTTTTTATGTGGCAGACGTGACAGGAAGTCCCCAACAACAACAGCAGCAGCAGCAGCACAAAACACACAACAATAACTAAAACTCGAAAAGCCAAATGCGTTGAAGTAACTACTACTGCTACACACAGAGACCCAAGTCCGGTTGACAAAAAACAGCAAAGAAAAAAAATAAAGCACCCATATATAACATGAAGCTGACTGCAGCCTAGAAAAATTACTGGATTGGGAGACGCCCAAATGTGAAAATGTTTATATATCTCAGGACTGTTTTGATTAATTTCAAATATTTATAAAAGTTTAGTGTTCAAAAGATTCTGCAAAGACAATTATACACAGCGTACAATTTGCAAAAACTTGAAATTAAAACAAGTAAAAAAGCAACAGTTGAGTGTGCTCGACTGTAAAATACTCGCTATCCATTGTGAATAGAAATAAAACAATGCGGTATTAATTTAAAAATACATATATAAAATTAATATACCGAAAAAAATACTGAGTGATCGAAAATACTGAGTCTTTCGAAATATACCATAACGTGTAAAATATACCATAGTGTGCAAAATATACTAGATTGTCAGTCAAATATTAATTTTAAAATATCCCAAATTAATATACCGTAATAATACTAATAATACACCAAATGGTTTCTTTGGTATATTAACATTGTATTACATTCAAAATATACTACGAGTGCAAAATATACCATATTGTTAGTCAAAGTAGCTAAGAACTGTTGTAAGTAGGCGTTCTATACTTCTACCTTATGTGTATCGAATACAATAAATCTTACAATGTCCTTCAACACCTAATAGTTTATATTATTAAATATAAATATATTTATTAAAGATTTCCAACTAAAAAAAACTGCCACATATCGCATTATTCCGCTGACATGTGTAGTCAAAATCACAAATTAAGCTGTTGTTATTTTTGCTCTCACAAAATACTCTTTGGCATTCCGTAATTTGCAAATTTAATCATAATTATAATGAGACTACCTGCAAATTGCAATGAAAAAGTGCTGGCAATAAATGCATGATTAGTTTTTGTGTGTAGCCTTGTGTAATAATAATAATTATGTTGCATTTTGCAAAGGCAGCATAAAGCAGGCAATATGCATAATTTAAGCATAATACAGAGACTACATACATACATTGTATGTGTATGTGTTATATTATGTTATGTTATGTATGTATATCGGCAGGTGTAACATTTCATTTATCAAAAATCGCAGCCAAACGAGAAAAAGTATTCAACACAGAACACAGAGAACACACAAAAAACACAAATAATAGTGGTAGTTGTAGTTAAGAGCTGCTGCTGATGATGAAGCCTTTGTGGTGCTTTGCTTTAGCAGAAAACCGGTTTCCCAATTCAAGCCGATCCTTGCCAGACAACAATAAGATGCACATCTTGCAGATACTCTCGCAGGTAGGCAGAGTTAAAGCAAAGCAAAGCAAAGCAAAGCAAAAGCGAGTCCAAACTAAACAAAGCCCGGCATACAACGAAAAGTATCTAGAATACATACAAATACGTTGTGTATGGGGCTCATTAGTTAAACTTTGGCGCTGTACAGCGACGAGTATCTGGTAGATACAAATAAATATGTATCTTTTTTTTGGGGCGCTGCTTTAATTTGTATTTAATTGTTGGCCGCCTTGGATGATGTTCCTGCACAACACGTTCACAGAGCTAAAGTATCTGACAGATACAAAACAATAAAGTCACAGCCAGCTGTCGTATCCGTATCGCTCGCCGTGGTTCTTTTCACACACACACACACACACAACAGCTAACACACTCTTCTATTGTGCGCCAGCAAATTGATTAGATACAAAAAAAAAAAAACGAGAAACGAAGATTTTTCAAACACCGGCCAGCTGTTGCCGTCGAAAAACGAAAAACCAAAGCAGTCAGACAAAACAAAAGAAAACCAAAACCAAAACCAAATGAAACGAGAAGACAACAACAACAACAGCAACTACCACACTACACACGTATCTCGAGCGTGTGAAACTCCCAGCAGAGAGTTGTGTCGGTGTCTCGAGAAGAGTCTTGTGCAGGTGGCTTTGGCATTTGTAGCCCAAAATCTGCGCTTTGAATGTCATAATGAAACACCACAAAAGATACTCCATACATACATTCATAACATATGTACATATATAGCAAAGTAGAGTATCTAACAACTTCTAAAGTTACTCTTCTCTCTAACACACAATGTCTGTCTATGGCTACACGTACTTTGGCTTACTTTAGTTTACGTACTTTTTACTCCCAAGTTTAGCTTCAGCTTCACACACAAACTTCGCTCGCGGGCAAAATCTTCTAAAAAAAAAAAAAAGGGGTGTTGAAATTTTATCGCTCACGCGCATCTACAAAATGATTTTCACGACGACAACTACAACAAGAGGCTATTTCATTATCGTCACGTCATTATGAGCAAGTTCTCCTTGTCTTCTTGCTGCTGTTGTTGTTGTTGTCGTCACATTTGTCCATGTTTATTTAGTTTGCCCTTTAACTATTTGGGCAACGCGCACGGCGCACAGTTGTTTGGCCGCTTCATTGCTTGCGGCCTTTTCTTTGGAGATGCACCTTGATTAAATTCTTGGAATTGAAAGAAAAAGAAAAAAAAAAAAGGAGAGACGACGACGACGACGAAAACAATCTTTGCAGGCCCAGACAAAAAGACAGTCAATAACACAACTACCAATAAACATTGTTGGCTGCCTGTTGGTTGCCATCGTTGTTGCTGCTCCTATTGCTGCTGCTTGATCAGCCCGAGTTGCAAGACAAGACATCTCTTGCTATTGTAGAGGAGCTGCCGCAGAGAAGACTAGCCATTAATGATGCTGCAGAAATTGTTTGCAGCCTGCAGCATCATTCGCTGAACAACGTGCCGCAACTGCTTTAACTGCTTAAATGTTGCAAAATGTGCTGCAAACGAACGAAAGAGAAAGAGCGACAGAGAGAGAGAGAGAGAGCGCACACTCTTTATTTTCAACAACAAACAAGTTGCATTATGCCAAGCAAAGTGTATGCTGGACTGCAAAATACTTTATCCGACTCTATTAGCTGCTATATTGTGAATTTCTCCTGACTTGTCTTTTGCCTCATCCAACTGCAATTGGGATACAGGGTATAAACCCCAACTCGAGTCGTTGCGAATTAGAAACTTCTTAGTTGTGCAAGTACTTTTAATATTTTCAAAGAAAAAACAACGCATTCATTACCCTCCATTTTCTGCTGCAGCTCAGTTTTGTATTTTTATTTGAGTTTTATATTAGCCCTTGCAATGTTACATTTATTTTTAGTCTGTACTATGTTTAGCAAATCTTTTTTATACCCTGGTATGTTTTTGGTATATTTCGACTATGGTATATTTCGAAAGTAGTGATATATTCGAATACCGAATATAGAGTTCAGCATAATTTTTAGTATTTTTCAGTATATTATTTTGGTATATTTGAAAGTAAATACCGCACGTATATTATTTTGGTATATTATAAAATAAATACTACACTGTTTGGCTTTTATTCAGAATGGGTACCGGGTATATCACAGTCGAGTACACTCGACTGTAGTGTTCTTGTTTAATAAGTAAAACACTTATTAATAATAAAGTATTCAATTATAATTTCCTAATTTTGAGAAACTACATTTTAATGCTTCACTGCAAATAAAAAATATATATTAATACGATATGTTTCCCTTTAGAATAATGAAAAACTGATAATAAAACTGATTTAAAAAGATGTTTTAAAATTTGTACCTTTAAAACTAAGAAAGTAGAGAACATAGTAGACAAATTTTTAGCAAATAAAATATGTTAAAGAACTCATAATAAATATATTTTTAACTACTAATTTGATTACTTTAATTTATTATAATTAACAAGCAAAAAACAAATGCAGATAGACAAATACTTGATTTACATACAATATATTCTTATTTGACCCAATGACATTTTCAATTGATATTTTCAGCTGTTTGCTTTCAATAAAGCTTTTGCATATTTGCAACTAGTCAAGTGTTCATTCAGCTCAGCAAGTAGTACACATCGTTGTTGCTGTTGCTGTCAGCAGATGCCACTACCGAGCGCTGACATTTTCAACTTGAATGCATGCTACACTCTCGGCTGCTGCAGCAACAACAACAACAACAATAATAATAACAACAAAAGTCAAAAACTCTAAAACAACATTAACAACAACAACAATGACGGAAGCCGCGCGTCTGCGCAGCTTCTTTTATTGCTGCTTGAGTTTGTTGTCTGTCTGAGTGGACCTAGGCTTAATGATTTTACATTTTTTTTCTTTTACGTTTTTTTTTTTTTTTTTTTTTGTTGGTTTGGTTTTTATTTATACATTTTTTGTTGTTCATTTCATAAACAAGCGCGACTTGGTTCAGTGAGACGCCGTCTGTTTCTTTTGCTAGCGGCGGCGAATGCAGCTCACGAAAGCATTCAAAAGCAATTAAGCGCTTTCTTTCTCAGCACCCAACACACACATACACTTGCAACTTACAACTTACACACACACACACTTACACACGTACATCGCGAGACGAATCACACACATGAGAGTTGAAAATGTAATAACATCAATCACACAACAAAAAAAAAAAAACAGAGAGAGAGAGAGAAGAAAAGCGAGAGGGACAACCTGCAATACCCTAGAGCAATACACTGCAGAAACCACCAAAAGCCAAGCAATTAGTTCAAACATCTTTTCAACAAAGAAACGCTTAAGAAAACGAAGCTACATACATATATTTCCTATTCATAACATTCTAAAATAATAATTTGCTTTTCATTATAGGCTTTGCTTGGTATTCTTTTTTAAACCCAAAAAGTTTTCTTCATTTTGTAGTTCGTAAAGTATTGTATTAAAATATTAAAATTAAAAAAATATTTAATAATTTGTATATTATCGAGATAAGTTTTAATACAATAATTAATAAAGACATGTGTCTAAAAACTTTGCTTTGTATATTTAAATATCAAACCTTAAAGATTCTCTTCATTTGAAATGTTTTTATAGTTATAGTGTGGGATAATTTTTAGTTTAAAATGTAATACATTTGTCTACAGATATAGAAAAGAAAATTCGCAATATGTTTTGTATTGTAATGGAATGCATAAAGAGATTTTACAATTTCCTAATATATTTCGACAATTTACACATGTGAAAAAATTTATGAAAACGTATATTCAAAAAGAGTTTTCATATTTTATTAAGAGACATTTTGATTATTTTTTTATTTTATATCTACCTGCTAACATTGATTAAACAAAAAAAAATCAATTCAATTCAAATAAACAAGTTTGAAGAATTTGTTGGGCAATTTTCTAAATTTGATATTTAATGTTAAAAAGTATATAAATATGTGAAAACCAAACAAATATAGTACTGTGTAAAATATGTATAAATGGTCCAAATAAACATGAACAAATTTAGAAATTTGTCGGCTCAATTCGTTAAGTATTCAATACTTTAAACAGTCAAATATAACACATGAAGTTAGGGTATTTAGAATGCCTTTTAGCTTTAATCCCTAGATCGCTAAGCAAGGGTATACAAATGCTTTTAGCTGCTGTTGTTGCTGAGGCTGCTACAGAGAGCCAAGCCCGCAACCTGACTACACCGAGGAGACGTTGCTTTAGCTGAGCTCAACTCAACTCGGCTCAGCTCAACGCTTCCCTTCCTTTCCCTTCACTTCACCCTGCACCTTTGCTGTTTGCACAGAAAGACACGAACAGCTCACGAAATTCCCAACAATTTCTGCCTGATTATGCCATGCAACAGCAAAAGCAACAGCAACCAGGCGAGTCGAGCTACCTACCAGCAACAGTAACAACAACAGCAACAACAAGCTTACTTTTTATCGCATATATTGAAAAATGCTTCAAACTAAAAGCCAAGCGCTGTAATCATATTTAACTTTGCCTGCCGCGTTGTTGTCTTTGTTGTTTTCATTGGACAAGCTTCTTCATCTCCACTTTGTTGTTGTTGCTGTTGTTGCTGTTGTTGTTGCTTTTGGTAGCCAGCCCCAAAAACCTCAGCCAAGCCGCAACAGGTAATTGATGCCGCTCGCGCGTTGCAAGAACTTTAATCAATTTTTCTGATTCATTTTTGTTGCTCTCGCTCTCTCTCTCTCTGTCTCTTTCTCTGTGGCTGCTTTTTCTTTAGCAACTATGTACATCACGATGATGATGATGATGATGTTGTTGTTACTTCTGTTTTTGCTTTTGCTGTTGTGTGTTGCAAGTGGCCACTAACAACCAAAAACGGCAAACCGAAACGACAAGCCAACAAGCCAACCTGCAGTCGCTTGTTGGTTGCTGGTTGCTGGTTGTTGGTTGCTGGCTGTTGTCGGTTGCTGGCTGTTGTTGGTTGGCTGCTCTTGCTCTAGCTCTTGGCCAAGTGATTGAGTGTAGCCCATGGTACGAATTTTGTGGCCAAGTGGTCAATGACCAGATGGCAAGTGCCTGCCAGCAAAGTTGCAAGTGGATCAGCAGCGATACAGCACACAGATACTTTGCAAGTTAATTGCCAATGCAACTAGCCAAAGCTCAAAGCCAACAGCCAACAGCAAACAGCAACCAGCAAACAACCAACAGCCACAGCAGTCAAACGTCAAGCAGCAATCAAGCTCAATGCAAAATCTAAATCATGTTGCTGAAGATGCATAATTGAAAAAAAGCAACGTGAAAACTGGCAACTGAAAAATGTTAAAGCATTTTTTTTGTTAGTTAATGCAATTAGCTTACAAATTTTGTGTAGTTTGCTAAATAAATTTTGTTTACTATTTGCATGTTACTTAAATACACGTGTGAACTTATTTTCTATAGATAAATATTTTGTAAAAACAAGCTACAAATTCGGTCTAGTTCAGCAGTTAACTAATAAATTGTTCAACAAATATTATTCTATGATGGTAACACTTCTTAGTTATTTTTACAATCACAAAATCTATTTTACAATTAATTTATAATTTAAAAACATATTGCTTACAATATGTTGCAACTGTCTTACAGTTGATTTTGATTTTAAAAAAAATGTGCAAAAACTGAAAATGCTTTAACTTTAATTAAAAATTCTGTGTTATTCACTTAAGCAATAAATTGTTAAATAAATATTATTCTATCGTTTTACTAATTATTTATTTATTTTAATTGCAAGACATTACTGAACTTATAACAATTGCTATAACAACATTTAATCCATATTTAATTTCGATTTTAAGAACAGGTTGTTGAAGCTTTACAATTGATTTAACGAAAAAAAAAACTAACCGAAAACTGGGAATTCTTTGTTC
This sequence comes from Drosophila kohkoa, assembly GCA_019972355.1. Classification (NCBI taxonomy): domain Eukaryota; kingdom Metazoa; phylum Arthropoda; class Insecta; order Diptera; family Drosophilidae; genus Drosophila; species Drosophila kohkoa. The sequence goes on along the minus strand of BJEL01000062.1, from coordinate 1,962,190 downwards.
AAGCAATATATTGTTAAGTAAATCTTGTTTTATCATATATTTATTTAATTTATTTTACTGACACGTGTGAACTTATTTCCTGCAGCTAAATCATGCTCAAATAGCAATCTCTAATCCATATTTAATTCCTATCTCAGCAAGTACATATATTATATTAAGGGGATTCACATTGTGATGGCTTTTCCAAGAATTTTGCACGTCATGAATTTTGCGCAATCAACTCAGCATTTCGTGCAGTTAATAAATATTTATATACATTGTTCTTCATATTGTATTTTTAATGTATTTTATATAAGTAGCAGCAATTACCAATACCATTTTAGGCCGAGACTTGTTACCTTCGTAAGGTCTTTCGCAGCCAATTATGGGAATTACATGAAATTGTGTGAAGGGCAGAGACAACAAAAACAAAAAAGCCGTTAACACTCAGTCTGCCAGACTACTAAATACCCCTTGAAAAATACTAAAAACTGTCTTAGCTTAACATAGCCAATGTGATGTGTGGCAGCCAGGGTATGAAGCAATGAATAAGCATACATAAAGTTGGTCTTTAATTAGGCATTATATAATGCATTTGGCTGTAATAAATTTAATTAAACTCGCAGCACAACCGAAGTTGCAGTCGATGTTGTTGCCAGTAATTAAATGCATGCAAAGTTCGTTGAGAAGCGCAAAGAAAGGCAGCAAACTGACTGTTGAGAAGCACAAAGAGAGGCAGCAACTATCCGACTGTCTGTCTGTCTGTCTGTTATTGTTTTTACTGTGGCGCTCTTTTCTCCCTAACTTATAGTTTAATGTGTTGTAAACAAATGAAAGATGCAAGTGTAATTTAATAGCCTTGTTTGTTTGCATTCCTTGGCTTAGAATAACACACGTACTACATATAGGATATCTAGTTATCTCGCATAAGAGGAGTGCACATAGTGTGGGAGTTTTATTCTATAGAGTACACACACCTACATTGCTGTTGATCGTGTTGAAGTGCTCTGGCAATGGGGGAGAGAAAATTCAACACATGTGCATTTAATTGCTAACAGTTTGACTTTTCTCTTTCTTTTTTTCTGGCGTTTTTTTCCCAACACCAGCAGCAGCAGTTGCTGTTATAAATTTTGTACTCAACGTCATAAATTGTTTTTACTGTAAGTATTTAAAAGGCCTATGTATGCTACATACATATATGCTGCTGGCAGAGTTCGCCAAGCGCCAAAGCAAACAAAACAATAGAAATAACAATATAAACGACAGTGCGAAAATGCTATTAAAAATTTCTGCTGCTACATTTGCAGGTATATTTAATGCTCATACTCGCATGGTGCTTATTGCTAATACTCTACTTTAAAAAGGTTTACTTCAAACTCTTTGGGCTAAAGCAAAAATCTGCTGCTTTTTACGTTAAAGAATAGAATAGAAACGGAAAATTAAAAAAGCAAAATAATTTTCATGTTTGCACATGTTTTTTTTAAATTGTTATATAAATTTATATTATAATTTATTAATGTTATTATTTTGATTGTTTACCATATATATTCTTCATATAAACTGTTTGGTTAAAAAAAAAAATATATTCTTTCTATAGCAATTATTTATAAAGAGACTGAACAATCAATAAATTACCGAAAAATTACATGTTGCCTTAAAATATTCTATCAGAATAGCTCTAAATTGTGCAGATTAAATGAAAACTGATCAAATTATGACTATTTAATTATTGTAGATTATGCAAATATTCCTCAAAATATTTCAAATATATTTTTGTAAAATAGTCTATATTCTATAAATTTTTTTTAATATACATATTTTTAATATTATTTGCATTTTGTTATATATTACATACTTTAAATATTGTACATTTTGTTCTCATATTCGCAGCGTACAAAAATATTAAAACCAAAAAAAAAAGAAGAGTATTCATGCGTCGACTCGACGACAAGTTTATTGCTTTGGCTGTTATTGCTGCTATTTGTAAAGTTTTTCATAGGTCGTTGGCATTTTTCAGAGCTCACCTAAAAGGCAAAATGCAAAGCACCGTTAAGTGTATTTTAATTACGCCAAGTGGGCAACAACAACAACAACAAGACGAGTGGCTACAACAACAACAACAACAACAAGAGGAAGAAGAAAGGCGCTATGGGAAAGCCAAGAGAGTGTATCTAAGAAAAAGCAATTTTTGAATAATACAAGTGCTCGTTGTATTCGCACACAATGCAGAAGACAGGCACACAGAGAGTTAAGTCAGGTTAAGGGAAAGAAGAGAGAGAACTGCGAAGGGTGTTAAGCTAAGCACAATGGGGATTTGAGTAAATAACAATTATAAACGCAATTAAAGAATTATAATTAAAATATGCAAAATAGATAAAAAGCTTAAGGCCTTGGCCAAATCTGAACCAGAAGCTGAATTCGAATCTGAAGCAAAACTTTAAATGAATCCCTCAAGTTGCATCTTAAATTGTTCAACAAAATAATAATTATAATTAATACGGTTGTTGTTGTTGTTTGCTGTGTCAAAGAGATGAGAGAGCTAAAGGTCAACAAAGCTCACAGCTCACATCGCTTGTAAACCGTCAATTGTCGTGAACGTGTCATGAACGCGTAAATGTCAATTAAAGGCGCCAAAAATATATACGAATATCTCTGCTCTGCTTTGCTTCGGCTGTTTGTTTGTTTCGCTGTCTCGCTGTCTGTCCAATTGTTTGCTTATATGTTTGTTGCTGTTGCTGTTGTCGTTGTCGTTGCCGCTGTCGTTGTTGTCACAGTCTGCATTTCAAATTGGGTCACACGGAAATGAAAGCTAAACGAGCCAAAAATGTGAGGTGGGAGCCCAGTTGAAGTTTGCCGAGCCAAAGAGCTGACAGCGAAACGGCGAAACAGAAACCCCAAAGCAGACAAAATTCGTTGTAACATTTAAATTTCAAATCACACAGCAAATGAAAGACAAAAGCAACAAAGCAAACCAACAAAAAAAAAACAGACGAAAAGAACAAAATTATAATGTAAATAAATATTTAAGTAAGCAGTGCAAATATGATACATGTTGTATGTGTAATTTGTTTTTTTTTTTTATTTATTACGTGTACAAACATAAAAATTACTTTTGCCACACATGAATGGAAATTGAAAAATATACCGAAAATGCAATACGCAGTTTGAAGAATGCTGTATATACATATATGTATATAAATGCAGTATATACATACAGTATATAAGTGCAGTATTTAGACACTGTATAAAAATGCAGTATATAAATACGTTATATAGACAAAGCATTTAAGTACGAAATATAAATACAATATATAGACACAGTATATAAATTCAGTATATTAATACAGTATAGAAATGTAGTACATAAATACAGTTTAAAAATACTGTATAAAAGTATTCTATAGATAAAGTATATGGAACCAGAATTTAAATACAGTATATAAATACTTTATATAGACGCAGTATATAAATTCAGTATACAATTACAGTATATAAACATATAATAGAAATACAGTATTCAGATACAGTATATATACACAGTATATAAATTCAGTATATTACCACAGTATAGAAATGCAGTACATAAGTACAGTATAAAAGTACAGTATATAAATTTAGTATATAAATACTGTATATAGACACAGTATATAAATTCAGTATATTAATGCAGTATAAAAATACTGTATAAAAGTATATAAATTCATTCTATAAATAAAGTATATAGAACCAGTATTCATATACAGTTCATAAATACTGTATATAGAAGCAGTATATAAATTCAGTATACAATTACAGTATATGAACATATAATAGAAAAACAGTATTCAGATACAGTATATAGACACAGTATCTAAATAAAGTATAAAAATACAAATAGTACAACAGTTGATTACTGTGACAGCTGCGTTTAAAGACAGTTAGAATATTAAGTACTATATGTAAAGGTTGAACAACCCTGATTTACGTCATCATATCGCAACTGATCATAATTTCATTATACCAGAATCTAGATAACTGTCTGGCCACAGCAGCAGTCAACACCTGCCCTCATTCTATTTGCATTACTTTACAGCTTTTTTTTTGTGCTTCTTTTTAAATATTTAGAGACTTTTCTTCGTCTGAAATTTTTATTGTTCTTTCTGTGAGTGGAACTTTTTTGCCGTTTGGCTAATTGCAAATACGCTAAAGATACAAACATACACACAGTATCATCTTAGCCACTATCTGAAGTTACCAAATTGGATTGTGTTACGATGAAAATTTTTATGCGGTTTTGTCTGTTTAATTTGCGAATGCAGTATATAAAAATACTCTATATAGTCTCTGTTGATATACAATATAAATAATTACGAAAATCAAATTAAACTCATCTGTTTTTTGTATTCGAAATCTAATTAAAATAATTCAATTAATTTTGCGTGTTTATTTTGTTTTCGAATGACCTTCATTTTTGTTTCGTGTTTTTTTTATTTCGTTTTTTGTTGATTTAGGGGCTTTGGAGAGAAGGAGGCTAAGGTAACCGATAATTATCAAAGAACTCAAAGCTCATGCAAAATTAATGCTCAAATGGCAAACACATCGCAACGACTTATCTGTAGCCCAATAAAAACCTTTCTAAATCAACTTCTTTCAACACTTAGGGGCCCCATCGACAATTTGCCCGCCCTCACCGCGTCGCCCTTTTTGATTAATGAACTTGTTTGCTTAAAGGCTTTGCAGCGACCTTTTACACCGAGACTCGACTCGACTCGAGTAAATGCCTTTCAATTGAGTTCAGTTTACACAAATGTGTGACTGGGACAGACTCAAACTCAGACACAGACACAGACACAGAGACAGACGCGTGCATCCATTTAGTTGTGTATCCAAGGCCAAACATCGCATTGCGTATACGCAAGGCTACGATGGCGATCAAAGGGCGCAATTACAACAATTCTCCAGTCTCCGTCTCCGTTGCCATCTCCATCTCCGTCTGCGTTGCATAAATCAAGTTCGCCAATCAGCCTTACAACGCAGAGATGTGGAGTCGGTATTCGGTATTCGGTATCCGTATCGAAGTCTAAATCGAAAAATTGGCTTTTTTGTTGCTTTGCTTTTTGAGCAACAGACCCGAACATTACAGCGCATTACACGCATTTGTTGGCTATCGCTGGCTGACCATCGGAACTTCACAAAAAAATTGTCCATAAAAGGGGCGAACAACAACAACAACAACAAATCGAAGGTTGCCCAGTTGTTGTTTAGTTGCTTTGAGCTTGTTGCATGTGCATTTTCAATTGAAATTGTTTTGTTTCGTTTCTTGTTTTTTTTTTTCCATAATCATTTTTTGGTATTTCTACATTGTCGCATTGTCACAAACAGTCGACAACAAAGAGAACAAAATACGAGTGTGCATTAAATCCCAGCACAAACAAATAAATGAAAATCTAAATTGTCTGAGTACTTCAACAACAACTCTATGTTTAATTTTTCCTGCCTTGGCTACCTTTTGTGACACACGATTATCAAAGTGGAAATGAAGTCGCTTCTAGCATAAACTGTGGTTGGTATTTTTTTTTTTATTATTATTTTTTTTTTTTTAATTTTGCAATTTTATGTCCGAGTAGATGTAGTTGACATTTTGCAAATGATTCAATTGCTTACAAAGAAAATTTAACTACGTTTCAGGGAAAAAAAGTCAATAACAATAATTTCATGAGCAATAAAATATTGGCATTTAAAATAAAGTGTATTTTATATGTTTATTTCCAGTAAAATAAATATTTTTATATTCGCTAAGCAAAGAGTAGAAGTTATAGACAATAATGGCTATACAATTTATGCGATCGTATATTAGAATCGGATCTAAATTGCTTTGACCTGACAAGCTAGTATATTTTGCAGTATATGGTATATTTTGAATGTACTACTGTACCATTATACCAAATATATAGCATTTGGTATAATTTAGTATTTTGTGGTATTTAAATTTGGTATATTTTAAGATTATTACCGCATTGTTTTACTTTTATTCAAAATGATTAGGGTATTTTCTAATTGAAATTTGAAAAACTGCAATTTATTATCGTGTACGAACTACTAAAATATTTTTATATTTATTCCTCAGTATTTCCATCTAAACTATTTTTATTAATTCTTATTATTTCGTCGACTTTTTTTTATCATATCTACATAATATTTTGCATTTTGTTGGGGTTTTCTTTTTCACGGCAATTGGCTCGAATTGTCCGCCTTAATTGCCGGCAAGCATAAATCAAAAATGATGCATTATTAATTGCGACACACACACATCGAAGCGAGTGCAACTTTCGCTGTGCCCTTTTGTCCCAGTAAGGCAACGGAATGGCTTTAATAACTCGTATTCGCAATCTTGTCCGTCTGCGTTTGACTGAATTTTCATTTTGGTTTTTTCTTTCTGCTTTTCTGTTTTTTTTTGTACTTTTGGAGTCTGCCACGCCCACCGGCAAACGCTTGAAATTTCTACAGTCGCCTAGCGAAAGAGAGTGCAGAGTGCAGTGTGCGCGCATATCTGGAAAGTTTATTTACTTTGCAGCTCCATGGCACACACCATGTGTCATTTTTATCGCCCCGTTGCCGTCCAAGTGCAGCAAACATAAAATTGCCAACTGCAGTTGCAGTCGCAGTCGACGTTGACGTCGCAGTCGCAGTCGCAGTCGCAGTCACTGCTTGGACTCTTTTATGACTCAGAAGTACTTTGTGCAGTGACTGAGTTGACAGGCCGCAGAAGCAGCATCAGCAGCAACAGCAACTTGGTTTCATCGTATGGCCATTATACGCACTCGTATTCACACTCACACTTCACAAACACACACTCACACACACACACACACATTCAGAGGCCTGGTGAGTGCTTCAGAGTGTTTGGCTTACGTGATTTGTGACCCACAATAGTCGTAAGCTCACAATGACAGGCGCCAATGGAATTGGCAACTGCAGCAACTTGTCTTCCAATTCTGTTCTGTTCTTTCCTTTTTTTTATAAGTATTTTGATTTTTCCTCCTTCGCATGAACAAAAAAATGGAAACACATTTTTGCACACAACGGAAAATCCATTATGTTCTGTTCTACTTTTAAATGCTTTGTCATAGGTTTTTTGTATAGCTTTAAGAGTATTTTTCAGTGACTGTAATTATTCCATGTTGTGCACAAATAATTAAAAAATTGAATGTAAATAAGGAATATACAGAAAAAATAATAATTTCAAAATAATTTAAAAAAATAATAATCAAAAAATAATTTAAAAAAAAATAATAATTTAAAAAAAATAATAATAATAAATTAATTTAAAAAAAAATAAATAAATAATAATTTAAAAAACAAAACAAATAAAAAAATATAAAAATTAAAATATTAATGTAAAAAATTAGTCTAAGTTGTCTACAAAACATTACAATATAGATTGTAAATACTAAAAAAAAAATTTAAAAAAAAATTATAATACATAATTATAATAAAAAAAAGAAATAATAAAGTAATAAACAAAAAAAATTAACTAAATGAATAATTATAATACATAATATCAATCACTAACTATTATTTTTATGCAGAAACAAAAATTTCATTATAAAAAGATTATTATTTGAGATTTATTTTTTACATATTGTAAGGTTTGCCGTCTTCTATTTTAAAATGACATTTTACTCATATTATTATTACTTTTCTGTAATGCAATTTAATACATATTACTTTCTAAAAAAGGATTTCCGCTGATAATAATAATACCTATTTTAGTACCTTAATAAAAGTTAATTAAGGAGAAAATACATATGTTTTAAGCTGCTTAATTTTGAAGTGTTCATCAACGAACTCTCAATTTATCACATTAATTTAGCATAATTTCCCAAAACGAATTTCTGTGTTGTGATAGCACGCCAATTGCTTTGCACATTTCTCACGCTTTTTATGCAAATGGAAAACACATTTCCAAATAAACAGTTTATATAACCAAAGACTATCTAACCGAGCATAACTACTTAAAAGACCGCAACGCAGATAAAACTTGAAGATGAGCTTTGTTTTCTTTTCTTTTCGTTATTTTTTTTTTTATTTTCTCGCACGTTGCACATCTACATACAGATATACGAAACAAAAATCATAAAACGAAAAGTTGAAAAATGCAAATGGAAAAAAGCGTTTCCCAGTTTAGATTGAATTGAGTCGCGAGAGTTGAGAAATATTTAACTAAAGAAGAGGAAAACCATCATAAAGGCGAACAAAAGTTTTGACCCCCTTAAAGTGATTTGAAACACGTTTTTGTCGTAAATTTCGAAAGATAAAAAACATAAAACATATAAAACACAAAAAAAAAACACTAAAGAAACAAAACAAAAACATAGCTTTGAAGTTTCAATTTCAGTCGATTCGATGCAGTTGCACGACTTGCTATCATAACACACACATACTCGCACACACACATACTCGCACACACACATACTCGCACACACACACACACTCATTTGCACCTGCGCAAAAAAACATTTATTAACCGAGAGTAAATTAAAAGTGACTTTTATTGTATTTGATTATTCATATATGAATAAATGCATCGATGCAAAAGAAATGAATGTTCTCCCCCCTCTTTCTACCTCGCTTTAATCTTACCCCACACAGGTTGATCCCTCCAACTGTCCCCTACCACCCCCTCCGGCATCCACGAACCCCTTTAAGCCAGCAGAAAAGCTGCACAATGTGAAAATACCGCTGGTTGTTCAATGTAACTGCTTTTTGTCGTTGTCGTTGTCGCTGTCGTTGTTGCTGCTGTTGTTGCTGTTGTAATTTTTCGCATAAATTTACATTAATTTATGCAATTGCTTGCATTGTTTTTTCTCTCTCTCTCTCTCTCTTTCCCTCTAGTGTTTTTTTTCTTGTGTTGTTACTGCGGTTGCTGCTTTTTTTTATCGCATTTTTATTGTCATTTGTGTTTTTATTGAACAGTTTGTGACATTTTACGATTTTCAAAGTGAAAGGTACATATTTGGTAAATTGCTATGGAAAAGAAATGACGGCAGTCTTCCAAAACCACAAAAGACCAAAACCAAAGCGCAACTAAGAATGCTGTGCTCCTCTACTGCTCTTCTCTATTTGTCATCGGCTACAAAATACCCTGTAGTTGCAGTAATCAATTTTAATCCTTTATGGATTCACTTTTGTTGGTTAAAAGCTTTTGTATTGCTTGAAGAGGTGCAAAAGTATGAAATAAATATACTGTTTTTTTTTTTGTCCTTTAGTATTTTTTATTAAAAACAGTAATTTTCGTAAAACAGTATTAATAGTCTTAATATTACAAAAAGTAAAAAGTATTTCCTGAATATATTGTTTTTTCTCTTTTAGTATAGTTTTATAGTTTATAGTTTTAATCGTAAAACCGAAAACACAGTATTATTATTTAAAAAAAAAAAATATTAAGTATAAACAAAATATACTGATTTTTTCCTTGCAGTATCAATACTCACAAATAAGAAAGAATTGTGTTATATTTTTGTTAATAAAAAGTATATTCAAATAATCTTAATACCTTTCTCGACATGAAGTACGAAAGAAATTTGTAAAATTCTAGTATTTTTTTGTAATAAATATTGTAACCAATCATTGCTGCTATAAAACTTCATTAAATAATTTAACACAACTTATTTTGAGTGTTTCCTTTTAGCATTTTTGTAAAAACAAAAAACAGTAATAATCGAATGTATTGTTTGTTCCCTTTAAGTATTTTTTATAATCAGAAAAAATCACATCATTACTCGAATATACCGTTTTAAGTAGATTGCAATCATGTGAAAGGATTTTTGCGAAGTTTTTTTTAAATAACATTGTATATACAAATAAAAATATATCAATGTTTAAAATTTTGGTAAGTGATTCGTTTTTAGCGTTCCCCTTTGGTTTTTTTTGTGCAAATACAATAACTTCTACCAGTATACAATTCTTTTTTAGCGTTCCCTTTTAGTATTTTTATATACTATAAAAACAAAACTTCTTCAAATCTACAAATCGTATTAATATTTGTATCTATCATTAATTGTGCTATTTCTTGGTATTCAACACCCTAACATAATTTTCCAGCACTTTATTCACCCTCAACTCAGCAGGTGATTATTATTGCAAAGTAGTTTTGCAGAGTAAATCACCAGGTGTCATTTTGCACGGCAAATGGTTAATGCCATATCTGGGCGTCAGGGTAGAAAAGACACACATGGAGTGTGTGTTGCACATAGTCAGTCAGGTACTTGGATAGGTTGCTTGACTTTGCTTTGCATTGCTTTGGCATTTTTTTCTGTATTTCTTGGTGTTGTTGTTTGTGTTCGTCTCTTGGCTGTTTGCCTGCTTTTGGTTTTATTTATGCAGCCGACGCGGCGCGAAAATCCATTTTGAACTGGTTTCTCGGTTTCTCGCTTTTGGCCTTACTTAGACACAGAGAGCGAGAGAGAGAGAGAGAGAGAGAGAGAGAGAAGAGTAGGAGCTGCCACCGCCACCGCAGTCGTCGTTGTCGCTTGTTAAAAATGGAAAATTGTGCACGTACTTTCCGTACTTGCCAGCCAGTTGGCCAGACTATAAAAGTTAATGAAAAAAGCACAAAAAATGGAAAGAAAAAAAAAGAGACTCAACTGAACCGAAGCAAACTGAGCTCAGCGTAGGCTGCTGCACTTTCAAATGGACGGGTGGCAGCATGTGGCATGTGGCATGGGGCACGACGACGCGGCATCTTGAAGGGCAGCAAGTGTCTGCAATTTACTTCCGTGATCTAGCGACTAACAAGCGCTCTCTCTCTTTTTCTCTCTGAATAGAGACATTGACATATTATCGCAACGGTTTAAGGACATGGCAAGTCAATCGGGCTGACATTAATTATGCCAACTGCAAGAGAGAGAGAGAGAGAGAGAGAGAGAGAGAGAAACTTGTGTTGCAACAACTTGACCTCAGTGTCTCGTCAGCTATTCATTTGCTTAACTTTCGTGCTGTGTGCGACGCATCAATCAAAAGCTAGACTAACTAGAGAAATGATTTTAAATGCGTGAACACAAAGTTCGTCACCAAAGGTAAACAGCAAACGCAACAGAACAGAAATTTGTTGGCGCTCTGCCAGCTAAGAAATTAACAGAAAAATATTCCAGCACAAAAAAAAATTGTTGTTTATTTTTTTTGGCGACAAATGGCGACAGGATGTGAGAAAGCAGAGAACTATGTAGTATCCACAACTATTCAAATTTGAATTGAAAACGTCATAAAGCAAATAAATATTTTTGTTCATAAAGTCGAACGGAAATTGATTTCAGCTCTTGCACAAATTGCGATTCCTTCGAGCTATGCAGCGACAAAAAAAAAATACACAAAAAATTGAGGAAGAAGAAAAAACTTGATTCGCAAAACTCGGACTTTGACTGTGCTTTTTTCTCAGCTTTGCTTTGCATTGCGAATGCGAGTGCGAATCTGAATCGTGATTTATGCGTTACAGCGCGACAAATAAAATAAAAATCAACAACATAGTTAAGAAGTAAATAGAAATAAGGGCCAATCGTGGGAGAAAGTACGCATCGCAATCGCAATTGCATAAATTTGACTTTGACTTACCTTAGCTGACAAAAATACGAAGAAAATAAATGTTGATGAAGATGATGATGACGTTGATGATGTTTTCTTTTGATTCTGCAAGTATAAAAAAAAATACGAAATTTAGAATATTATATATTTGTATGTTGATTGTAAATGTGAATTTCATTATGGAGAATTAGTATAATGATGAATGAGTATGCTTTGCTCACTTGGCTGCTTATAAATTGAAGAATAGTTCAAACACTTTCTCACACATGCCGCACACACACACACACACATACACAAATATAAAATGCAAATGCGACTCGCCTCCCTAACATAATGTTGGAAGTATTTGAATGCCAAAAGGTGCCAGAAGATGCATTAAAGTGTGGTCAAAGAAACAAAACGCAGAAAAAAATCAAGTGAAAAAGCGACAGTCGAGTGTGCTCGACTCTAAGATATCCGCTAAACATATTAAATAAAAGCAACACAGTGTGATATTATTCTTAAAATATATAAAATAATATACCGCAAAAATACTGAAAATATACCGAATGTCATAATTGGTATATCGGTGAAATACTGCATTCAAAATATACCAAGTCGAGGTCAAAATATACCAGATCGTCGCCGAAAATACTAAAATATACCGAAAGTGATATTTGGTATATCGATGAAATACTACATTCGAAATATACCAAATAGAGAACAAAATACACCAGATGATAAGCCAAAGCTTTTACTTCGCTATATCGGCTCGTCTGTTGATGCTGATCGAGCATATATAACATTTTTCTGCAGGCCCAAATTTATAATACCCTTTTACCCTATGGGTAGCGGGTATAAAAACGCAGAGAAGGTAAGGAACCATAAAAATGCGCACATAAATTATATTGAGAGGAGCCACTATGGATGGCACCATGGCAACCCTGGCAATCTGCGACGATGGCCAACATACGCAAATGCAATGCGAAAATTTATGACCAAGCATTGCCAGCCCGACACTTAGCAGGCGTCCAGCACACTCCTCTTCTGCTCCTCTGCGCCCCTTTGGCCCATCTTCATCTCGATTGGTAGGCAAATAAATTACAGCGTCATTCGCAGCTACCGAAAACGAAAACGAAACCCGAAAACGAAAAAAGAAATAGAAGCTGAACAGGCCAATCAGACAGACAATCACACAATCGCAATCACAATCGATCAGCATATCAAAAGTCGTCAATCAATTGGCAAATAAAAAATAATTACAAGATTTACAGCTTCACATCAGTGATATGTGTTTTTGTTGTATCGAGCTCTTCATAGCTTTAACGATGTGTCCGTTTTATATATATTATATTTTGTTATAATCAGTCACTTGATCTAATGTTTTCTCTACACTTTTATGTTAACGACTTCCAGACATCGTTTTCTCTTCAAGTTTGCTATATTCACTTATTGTTATGAGAAGATTCACTTTGATATTTAGCTTTTTTCGCTTATTATAATATGAAGCTTCATTTTTATATTTCCCATTTCTGATAATATTTCATCTTTGCCTAACAAACTAATTCAGTTCTATTCGATACTTTTATTTCTATGCCTTTCTGTATTTTCTTTTTCTATTTATTTCTGTTATAATTTTATTAATGTTTTTTTTTTTTTGTTAACTTCTTACTAGTCATAATAAAGTGATATTTATCTATGAATTGTTAATGTGCATAGATTTTATATAATTTGCTTTAATTTTTTGCTTATCATTTTGTTAATATAATTAATTGAAATTTCCTATCTTTCATTTTAACGTTGTCATTATCTATCAGTCAATAATATAAATTTCTATATCAATTTTGATCTACACTTTTCTTATTACGTTTTCTACTTTCATTTTATTCGTGTTTTATTTGCTTATCATATTATGAGTGTTGGTTTTTTTCCGATTTCCCATGTCTCATTATAACATTATCTTTGTCTAACAATTTATATTAATTCGTGCAAAAAAAAATGTATCTTATAGCTTTCGCATTTGCAACTTGAATTGCTCATTCAAAAAGGTTTCAAGTTCACAAAACTTAGAAGAATTTGATTGACTAAGCCCAAAAAAATGCTGCTATAAGTAATAACAAAACTTAGAAATAAAAACATAATAATGCATTAAATTTTTAGGGATTGTTTTGCTTTAAAGATACTGAGATCATAGCAAACTTTAACTGAATACTTCGCTCCAATTTTAATGGGGAATAAAACTAGATTTGCTCAGTGTGTTTCACTAGATATTCATTCTGTTGTAACGCTGCCCACTTTCAAGTGCACAACGAATAACTCTGAATGCTTTCGATAATGTTAATGATAATGATTCACATGGCTGACCACGAGACTCAAACTGAGCCAAAGCCAGACTCAGAGCATCAGAGGCATAAAAGAACTATGAATCACAGTTGTGCTGCGGCTGCGGATGAATCGTTAGTTACACCAGACCAGACAGAGTTATTGTTCGCTCTGTTGTTGCTTTTCCAGTCTCAGTCTCAGTCCCAATTTCAATTCCAATTCCAATTCCAGTTCCAATTTCCAAAGTCCGAAAACAAAAGAGCCCCATATTAATTTTATATAATTGAGCAAAACGCGCTCGCGGACGTTGTCGGACTTTGTGATGTTTCTGTTTCGGTTTCTGTTTCTGTTGCTCTTTCTTTTTCTTACGCGATGCAGCTTTGGGCCCCCAAAAATGGTTGTTGTATAGAAGAGGAAAGAAATGAAACTTAACTACAAAGCCGCCGTTGCGACGTCGTCCAATTTCGTATCCCATTTCGAGTACTGCTCTTGATTGATGGACATGAGCTGCTATTTGCAGAAATAACTATAGTTGTTTTTGTTACTCTTGTTGTTGTTGTGGCTAGTCTTGTTGTTATTGTTGTTTATGCTTCGACTTGTATACTTATGGCTTTTTGCAATGTTACGCATATCTATCTACCACAGAGTTCTTGCTCTCGCTCTTGCTTTTGCTTAATTGCCTCCTATTTCTTGTACTAATATTATGCTTGTATGTTGTGTTGTGTGTTGCATATACACATGCTGCAGCAGTTTAAAGTTGCAGTTGCAGTTGCAGTGGCTGTTGCAGTTGTTGTTGCAACTGCCAGCGTAATATTTGCTTCGCTTGTGCAGCTTGAGTTCCAGGCACATTTGGTAGCCGATTATTAACTTGAAGATTGCACATTTCACAGTCAATTAACTGCGCAAACTACTCAGACTACACACACACACTCACACACACACACTCACACACACACACTTGTAGGTTGCAAAAAACTTAAGTAACTTTTTTATGTAATGCAATCATTTTATTTGCTTCGCTATCAACAAGTTTTGTGCAAATCATTTGCTACACCAAAACAACAATAAAAATAATTCTTGCTGCTTTTTTTCCTTTGTTATTATCTTCTACTTTTTTTCATATTTTTGCATTCCTTTTTTATACACGCTACCGATAGATTAGACATCTCCTACCCCATAAAGTATATAGTGCTTAATCAATATACCAAATGTATTCTTTGGTATTTTTGCAGTATTAATTTGGTATATTTTCAGAATAATACCACACTGTTTTACTTTTATTCATCATATAAATTTTGGTATGTTTTAGTATTTTTACGGTATATTTTTAGAATAATACCACACTACTTTGCTTTTATTCGTCGATAAACCAAATGTAACATTCGGCAGATTTTATAATTTGTTGGTATATTTGGTATATTTCAGTATTTTACGGTATATTTTTCGGTATATTTTTGAATAATACCTCACTACTTTGCTTATATTCGTCGATAAACCAAATATAACATTCGGTATATTTTTTAATTTGTTGGTATATTTGGTATATTTTATAATACCGTTCTGTTTTCACTGTTTTGCTTTTATTCAAAATGTGTAACGAGTATCTCATAGTCGAGCACACTCGACTGTACTTGTTTCGCAAAAATCTGATACCTTTTGTTTACTCTTTGCTTTCCCTATTTTTCGTGTATTTCTTACTTTAATTTGTACTCTTTCCATCTTTACTATTTCTACAACTTTTGTCTCTGTTCTCACTCTCTTTCGCTTTATCAAACTCTTCCTCTTTAGTGCTTTAATAAATTGCTTCAAATTATTGTGTTCCGTTTTGTTGACTTCCTTGTCCAAAGTCGAAAAAGGGATTTGCTGTCGTGGATGAAAAACTTCTTGAACATTGTTTTCTTAATGGTCATGCATTAATCGTCACTCAAGCGATTGGCTGCAGCATCTTTACATTCGTCGTTTAACTCCAAAGTGCAGCTCATCAAATATGAAGCAGAAATTTAACACGTTGTCGCCCATTAAATCAAAGTATTTGCTTGCAACAATATTTATTTTGCAATTTTACGAAATCGATACTCGCTTTTGTATTTTACAGACTCATTACTCATACGCCATGTGAATCTTGTTCCGTCTTTGCAGCTCGCAGCAAACAAAACGAAATCACTCATCATCAATAATTGGTAAACACTTCAAAGGTTTATGAACCTCTAGCCAAAAAAAAAAAAACAAAAAAAAAACATAAATACATAAAGCTAAACAAATGAAGACAACAACAACAACAACAACAGCAGCTGAAAAACTCTTCAAGCGCTGTATAATTTCTTATAATTACTTTGACTTTAGTTTATTGCTCTGGCGCTGCTATTATTATTATTACTATTGTTGTTGTTTATGACTTATACTCTGGCAAGCTTTTCCCAAATGAAGTTTTAATTGTAAACGAGAAAAAGTATAAGAAATGTGAAATAGAAACGAACAAAACAAAAAAGTTTATACAAGCGAAAAGTTGCGCTGGCAGCCGCCGAAAGCGCAGATTAATGTAATTATGGAAACGCGATGAATTTTACAAGAAAATTGATTTTCAATCGAGTTGCAGCAGCAGCAGCAGCAGCTTCAAGCTGAGACTTCCACGAAACGCGACCGCAATGAGCTCTTACTCAACTTGCACACACGTGAATCGCTCTCTCTCACTCTAACACACTCTCTCACTCTCATTCTCTGTCTCTGTCTCTCTTCCTTGCTTATTCACTGACCATAGCGAATCGTTTTTCAAATGCAATAATGCGTGAGTTAACTCGAAACTAAAGCGTGGCGAGCAAGCAACAACAACAACAACAACGCGATGAAATGGAAACTTCAACGGCCAAATGAGTGTTGCAAAATGTGTCAAACCAAGGTTGGAAAACACTTTTGGGGAGAAAGCAAAGAGGGTCACAAAAGGTTTCGAAGAAATTCAACAAAACATTTAAATGTGCAAAGCAGAAAAAAAACAAACCCAAATGAATGGCGAAAATTGAGTGTAATCTAATCGGTAAATTGATTTTTAACTGCTTAATTAGCGCAATTCGAGCTATTAAAATCAAGGTTTTATTTTTACAGTTAGCGTGCGGGAAATATTGTGTTTTATTGCAAAAGAAAACAAGGTAACAGATAAAAAAAATAATTAAATGCTAAACAGCTTGCGAAATTTACAAATTCGTTATTGTTGTGCATTTTCAATTCAGCCAACAAAAAAAAATGGAATACCAAGATAATTACGACAAATTCAATATTTAAAGCTAAAGATAAAATTAAATAAATATATACAAATAAATGAATATATACAAATAAATAAATATATATAATAATTAAAAAATAATAATTAACAAAACTTAAAAATTATAAGTAATGAAATTAAAAATAATTATTATTATTGAATTTTGCGTAATTTTACTAATAATAATTTTAATTTTAATTATAATCCCGTAACGAACCACGAAAAAATTAAAATATATAAAAATAAAATACCACAAACTAAAATCATAAAATGAAAAAAAAAAACAAAAAATGTATGAAAACCTAAGAAAATAATAAAAATAATAAATAATAAAAATAAATTGAAAAACAATTGTAATTAAAATTTGAATAATTTATTTCTCGATAAACAGAATTCAACAATTCTAACTCACGATTATTAAATACATTAAACAACATAATAATAGTTATCTGTATTTTCATAATTTGTGACTCGATAAAATTAAAATTTGTACGTTCAATAAATTCATTTCGTTAACAATTATAATATTAATTGAAATTAACAAAATGTGTGACTCGATGAAGTCACAATTTATACTTATTTGATGAATTAAAAAAAAAAATAATAATATTAGTAATTGAAATGAACATAATTTGTGACTCGATGAAGTCACAATTTATACTTATTTAATGAATTTCAAAAATATAATATTAGTAATTGAAATTAACATAATTTGTGACTCGACGAAGTCACAATTTATACGTTAAATAAAGAAATTAAATAGAACATTTTAGTAATTAAAATTGTTGACTTAATAAAATTCAAATTTCTACCTTTATTAGATAAGTTTAAAAAATGATATTAATAATTGAAATTTACATAATTTGTGAGTCGGTAAAGTCACAATTTATACTTATTTAATGAATTTAAAAAAAAAAATAATATTAGTAATTTAAATTAACATAATTTGTGACTCGATGAAGTCATAATTTATACGTTAAGTAAATAAATTAAATAGAACATATTACAAGTAGTAATTAAAATTGTTGACTTAATAATATTCAAATTTCTACGTTTATTAGATGAATTTAAAAAATGATATTAATAATTGAAATTTACATAATTTGTGAGTCGGTAAAGCAGCAACTTAGTAGAAGTGCAAATAACAGATTCCAGCAACACACAGACTGTTTGTGTGTGTATGTGTGTGTGTGTGTGTGTCTCGCTGGTGATTTTGGTGCAACCTTAGAGAGATGACAAGATGCAGATTGCGACAAGTGCAGATACAGATACAAATTGCGGGAGCATTGCGCCGACGACAACTTTGCGAGTTACGGGGAGTATTTTACTCTGTCTACCTCTCTCCCTCCCTCACTCTCTCTCTCTCTCTTGGCTTCTCCCTGGTGGGCTGCTTATCGCTTTGCGTCTCTCGTGTCACTGGTTATCATCATCGAAACGGAGACAGAGTCAGAGGCAGAGATAGAGATAGCGACAAAGGCAGAAGAAGAGAATGAAGAAGAAGCAGAGGAGAAGCAGAGGAGAAGCACAAACAGCAACAGCAAGAGCAAGAGCAACCAAGACAGAGACAGAAACACAAGCGGAGCGAAGCATGCACAAAGTGCGCCGCTTATCAGGCTTATCATGCGTAAATGATAAATGGAATTGAACACATTTCGGTTGTTGTTTTGTTTGTTTGTCATTGCTCTGGTTGTTGTTGTTGTTGTTGTTGTTGTTGTTGCTGTGCAGCTAGCGTGTCGGCTTAGGTTTTGCTTTTGGTTTTATTTTTTCGTTAAGGTTTTTCTTTGCTTTTGGCTTTGGCTCTGGCTCTGGCTCTGGCTTTGTGTGTCCCCTTCGTTTATCGCCTCCTCTTGGGTTGCTGCTTGTTCAGCTTTATTGCGTTTGCTCGTTTGCATTGTAAAATATTTTACAAGCAGGCAAACAAACAATTGCAACAATAACAAACAGCACCAAATGTTACAATTAAATAAATAACAGAGGGCGGAGAGACCAAACTCTCTGCCCTCATGCATGACTTCTCCGCTCTCCGCTGTCCGCTGTCCACTGTCCACTGAAAACTGCATCTGCAAGTAATCAACGCATTGCCAGACAATGCCACTAGGTCAAAGTCAGAGCCGGACATTATCATTCGATATGCCCATATAATCTTTTATATATACTCAAAAATATCACAATGACAATGAAATGGTATATTTGCAGTTTTCACAACTGAGATATCTATAACATAAATCAGATTACATCGCCAATTTTATAGCTCGACTTCTTTAAAGTAGTGAGTTAATTGAGTTAATCACAAATTGGTTTACTAACAGTAAAAGCTATAATGATTAGCTTTAAAACAGTCAATAACATGACCTAAAAGCACTATTCACTGCTACAGAATATAAAAAATATTGTTTTCATAGTAACTGTTTACTTGTAATTAAGGCTTTTCTAAAACATCTCGAGTTTATAAATTGTGCGAGAATTCTTAAAAAGTATGATCTAAAAAAATAATAAAAATTACTGATAATACTATTTATACTACAAATAATACTATAATACTAAAAAATTTCTAAAAGTTCTGCAATCGAAATACATATGTATTTAAAGCAAAGAATAAGCTTTTCAATTTACTGAAATACTGTTAAAAGTATAAAAGTACTAACTATACAAGTACTAGAAATAATACCACAAATACTAAAATATACGAAAAAGTCTGCTCTTAAAAGTACTAACTATAAAAATACTAGAAAATACTTATAGCGATATTTATACTAAACATAATACTACTAACATTAAAAAATACTAAGATAATGCGGTGCTCATTTTTTGACAAAAATACTGTTGAAACTATAAAAATACTAACTACAAAAATACTGCAAATAATACCATTAATACTAAAAATAATACTAATGAAATACTATTACTAACTATAAATATACTACAAAAATACTGTTGAAACTTTAAAAATACTAACTACAAAAATACTGCAAATAATACTATCAATACTAAAAATAATACCAATGAAATACTATTACTAACTATAAATATACTACAAAAATACTGTTGAAACTTTAAAAATACTAACTACAAAAATACTGCAAATAATACTATTAATACTAAAAATAATACTAATGAAATACTGTTACTAACTATAAATATACTACAAATTATACTACTAGTGCTAAAAATACTATTATAAAATTCTATTTTTCAAATCAATAAACAAAAAACATTTTGTGTTTACTATTCTTTTCATACCAAAATATATTTTCTTTTCTAGCATCTTTCTTCTTCTATCGAATAACGCCTCCACTTATTTACGATATTTAAATGATGCTGTCTCAAAGATTAGATGTCTCTGTAGTTTGCCAGAATGTGTGTTTAACTTAGATTAGCACAAAATGTCAGTTGAGTTTATTCAATCCGAATCGGAATGTAACCTCATTAGATAAGCGAGTGTTCTTGAAATGTTTTCAATGCATACGTAAGATCTTAATTTAATATGAAGAGTATATTTGTTTTTGAAACTCGTATCTTGATGGGTAATAATCATATTTGGACACGACACAAAACATTAATTGATACGAATAACTTTTAATAATATTGCTGGCAGTTTTAATCGAACTCGCATTCGCATTTTTTTTTTGGTGTTGTGGTATTATTAGTCTAATTTATTTGATTATTGATTTGGTTTTTGAAGAGGTTGGCCCATAAATGCGGTAATATACAAATTTGATTTGTTAATTATGTGATGTATGTGTGTGTGAGTGTGTAAAAGATTTACATAAATTGCATGTGGCAATCGTTGCATATATTGCACACACATATAATCAGATGAAAACGTGGCTCGATTCCAAATTGAATTGTAATTAAATGCGGCAAATACAAGCGACTGCATTTAAATCCACAACAACAGCGCGACATAATTCAATCAAATGAAACAAAAAGAGAGAAAAAAACACACACACACACACACATAATAAATTGTTGTGGAAAAGCGATCCGAACAGCAACAACAACAACAACGACAACGACATCGATATTAACATGAACATGAACGGAGGCAGATAATATGACATGGAATATGATATATGTATATATATATATATATATATATATATATGTATGTGTGTGTATAAATTAAGTATGCATGCTGAAGAATAAATGTCGCTTGCATAACGAGAGCTGAGAAAGTGAAATAAAATTAATGAAGGGGAGGGAGGAGATGAATGCGATGCAGTCAATTGAAATGACTTTAAAATGCGATTTATGCAATTTAGTGGTCGCAGGGTTAACTAGCTGTCCCTCTCCCCCACTCTCCCCCTCTCACTCTCTCTCTCAATATATTTATAGTTCATATTTATCCATTCAATTGCGCAATTAACCTGAATGTGGGTAAACTGACACAATTTGCATTTGCTTTCCAAATTAATACATTACTCGCACAATCGCATTCAAGTGCGAGCTGATTGAGATACATCCACCTACAGATGCAGATACAAGTTGCATTTTCCAGATACTCCTGTCATAGATATGTGGCAAAGACACACACACACACACACACAGGTTGACTGTCTCCTCCTCCTCCACCTGTTTCTCATCCTTTATGGGCAACAAAACAACAAACTGTTTGTCAAAATGAAATGAAACATGGCCACAACTGGTTTGGGGGCAAAAGAAACGACATGTTGCAACAACCCTTGGAGAACAGGACAAGGGACGCATGCTTGAAACAGATGTTGCCTCGACTGTCTAACCGCAGTCCCCCCTCACCCCCGCTCTTTTAACTACGAATATTTACGTTACCCACAACAAGTCTGGGTTTGAGTTTTGGTTCAGTCTCAGTCTCAGTCTCAGTCTGGACCAGCGCAAATGTAATTGAAGCTGAAACAGTTGAGCCAGCAAACAACAAACAGCAAACAGTAAACAGCGACATAGCAACAACTAAACTGACACAAATATGCTCTGCTATTCAAAGCAAATAAATCACAAAATTATTCCTTACGATTTCATATAAATGTGCAACGGCAACAAGATATAGAAAACAAACGTTTAAGTTGCAAAAATAAGGGAAAATCATAAAAATGTATCTTTATGTTTATAAGATTCTAATGTTTTTATTATTAGTTAATTTAAAATTAAAAAGAATTAAAGTCTTTCTATAATAATAATAATAATTTATCTTTATGTTTATAAGATTCTAATGTTTTTATTATTAGTTAATTTAAAATTAAAAGGAATTAAAGTCTTTCTATAAATTTGCTGGTTATATTTAAAAAAAATCTATTTACTATTTTAGAAACCAACTATTTAATCAGTTATTTCGTAAACTATGACATTATTATAATATGAAAAAAACGCATTTAAATTAAATTGTTTAAAAAAGATTTAGAAAAATGTATATAGACCAATTTGGGCTTTTCTTCTTCAATCTTGAAATTTTAGAAACATAATGTAAAGTATATAATATACGAATTTTAGAAAAAGTAAGTATTTACAAAAGTCTCACAAATAAAGACTTTCAAACCTAAAATATTGCAAGTAAATTAAACTTTGAAAAATATTAAAACTCAAAGAACTAAAACTTGATAGTTAAAATATTGAAAAAATCACTTCACAGACGTATTTCAATGTAATATATAAATGTTATATAGGAATATATTTACCAATTATTTTACATATACTATTTAAACATAATTTTGAATTATTATTTAATTATTTAATATTTGTTATACCATATTATTTAATTAGAATTTTGAATATTATTTAATCATAATTTTCAATTATTATTTTATATTTGTTATACCATATTATTTTATTAGAAATTTTAATAATTTTTAATTTAATTTGAATTATAAAATACAAACAATTAACTAGGAAAACCTAGTTAAACAAAACTTTTTACCAACTATTGTAGAACTAATTTCGCATGAAAAACAATCGGCAATCATATTCTATGTTAATTGTACTGAGCGCATATGGTTTAAATTAATAACTATTAATGTGCAGCTGTTACAAAGTGCATGACAAACTGAAAGTACTCTAAGTACTCTTTAGCTGTCAAAGGAGGAAGAGGAAGAGGAGGAGGAGGAGAAGCATTCAAAGCCAAGTAATTGTGACATATGCATTGTATTATGGAACTGACGCTGTCTCCGCACTTGCCTCATCAGTCTTGAGTCTTCGAGTCTCGTGTGGCGTGTCAAGAGCAGCGACAGAGACAGACAGAGAGAGAGAAAGAGAGAGAGAGAGAGATGGATAGAGAGGGAGAGAGAGAACGTAGGCCAGGGTCAGACGTCAACCAGCTGATGGACAAAAGTCAATTTCTGTCAGACTTGTGGGTCAATGCGAATTATGGAAATTGAGAAGCAACCACAATTTTTGGGACACACACACACACACACTGCAATCCATTGGCAGTTGACTGACGGACAGACGGACGCAAATTGAAAAGCAAATTGTCAATCTGCAGCAAAAATGCTAAAAACGAAAAGCCAAAGCTGAAGCTGAAGGGCTAATTCATTAATGGTCACTTTAAAGCGTTTTGTCTCTCACTCTCTCTCTCTCTCTCTCACTTTATTGCTGATGTTGCTGCAAGGACCAAAACAGGACACACACACACACACCTCTTTCCCTCTCCCTCTCCCCCTCCCCCTCTCTCTTTCTTTCGTTTTTTTTTTTTGGGGGCATCTAAAGCACAAACTTCATATGGATGCAACAAAATGTGCGGAAAGCAGCATCCAATTTGCTGACTAACATAAAAAGTGCATACACTCTCTCTTCCCCTCCTCCCCTCCCCAACTCCCTCAAGCGGAATTTCCATATGGGGGCAGAGGCATAAAATTGTATACAACACTTGTAGTCTCGTCTCGTTCCCAAAGCCAACTTGCAAATGCTCCAAAATCTCAGAGAAACTTTTCCATGTGCATTTCACTGCGAGTGTGTGTGTGCGAGTGTGTGTGTGTGTGTGTGTGTGTGAGTCACAGTTATCCTGGCATTTTTGTTAGCAATGGCTCCTGGGAATTACCTTGGTTATTGTTTCAACATTTTTATCTGCCCCGAAAAATGAGACAGCACCGAGCACAAAAACAACCAAAGCAGCAAACAACACAACAACAAAAAAATAAACCCAGAACCTTGCACGGTTAGCTGAAGGGTGACGAAGAGAGAGAGAGAGAGAGAGAGAGAGAGAGAGAGCGGGAAAGGGAAAGGGAAAGGGAGAGAGAAAGCTAGAAAGCGAGCCATGTTTATAGGTGTATCTATCTCTCTGTCTGTGTGTGTGTGTTTGTGTTTGTGTAGGTATTTCACGAGTGCATTTGTGCATAAATCCCAATTTAATCCATCCGGCTTTTAGTTTGTACATTTTTTGACTCAACTTATATGGATTTCCCTTCCCTCTTCCCTCTTCTCTCTTCACCCTTCGCTCTTCCTCCTGCTTTTCGCCCTCGCGTTATATTTTTGCATTTCTGCTGATATCCTTGTTTTGCGGCTATGCATAATTACGGAATTCATCCAGGGGGAAGAGGGACAGGAGGGGGAGTTGACAAGCTGCTCGTCTTCCCCATTGTAATCAGCTTGCTTTTTAATTTGATTTAACATACTTAAGACTTTCAAGCATAAATTATAAATATTGTCATCGTTTAAATTTTCAATGAATTCCCAACTCTAATAAAAACATTTTATTTTAATTTCTAATCATTTAAAATTTTGGAACATAATTCTATCATTTTTATATTTAAATATCTATACATTCCTTTAGTTTTCAATTTACAAAAAAAACGGCAAAATATTCAAAAATTTCAATTTCAAAAGTAAAATTCATCTATTTATACAAAGTTTAAAAAATAAATACTTCAATCATCAAAACCATGTTAAATTAATCTTATCAAATTAAAAATCATTTAAGTTTCGTAAGAAATAAAAAAAATAAATAATAAATAAAGAAAAATAAACAAATAAATTCATAAAAATATATTCATTTTAATTTCAAAAGGAAATTTCAACTAGTTGCACAAAATTTCACAAATGAATAAATGTAAATTGATTATTTCAAACGTTCAAATCAAATAAAGAAAAATAAACAAAACGAGTAAGACAAAAAATAAATTCATAAAAATATGTTAATTTTAATTTCAAAAGTAAATTTCAACTAGTTGCACCAAATGTTGAATAAAAACAAATTTAAAATCAATTCTACTAATGTACAAATCAACTAATGAAAAATAAACAAATAAATTCATAAAAATATATTCATTTTAATTTCAAATGTAAATAGTAGTTGAAATTTACTTTTGAAATTAAAATGAATATATTTTTATGAATTTCAGAGAACAACAAATTTAAAATGAATTCTATTAATGAACAATAAACAAAGCTAGTGAGAAAATGAACTTCATTAAAGAGTATTCCGCATTCATATGCTTTACTCTTAGCTTTAATTTTGATCTCGTTCTCGTTTTTTTTTGTTTCCTATGCAATTGCTCCCAAGGAACCTAACGAACCCCGAACTGACCAGACAACAGACAACAGACAATTCTTGTAGTTTTTACGGCATTTTCACAGTTTGCTTCACAGTTCCTACTCCCCGGGGTATTTAGCCGAAAATGTTTGTGCGAAATTTTGTGGCAACATTTTCGCTGCGCCGCATTTTCCATTTATGCGATGCGATGCGATGTGATTTGAAACATTTGCCAGGTGTTTCACCTTGCATTCGGTTTGCCTAAAATGCATTTTCAATAACAACAATACGCATATCCGATAAGAGAATGGCTTTCCACACAATGTTTGTTTATCGAAATGTAAACTTATATCAGTTGAACCGCATTGCCAAACAAGTTTATAAGTTTGGAAATCGACTAATTGATACACTGTAAATTATTAAGTAATAATATGATGTCTAGAAATATGTAAAAAAAATACAATTTAAGTGAATTATATAACTTAAGGAAATTCCAACATGACTTTCAATAATAATAAACAGTAAAACTATAAAACAAAATAGATTCTGATATTTTCGGCTTTCATTTTATTAAGTGAAAAATCTGTACAGCAAATTTAAAGTACCTTAACATCACAGGAGTATCAAATATATAAAAGTAAACCCAAACTCAACACAAATATGAGGATTACAAGATTCTGATATAAATATAAATAGAATAAAATAAAATTTTACTGCCGTGCACTATCCCAATAATTAAAAAGTATTATAAACAACACGACTAATTGTTACACTGCAAATTGTAAAGTAATAAAGTTGACTTTCATGTCTAGGAATATTCATAAAATATAATTTGAGTAAATTCAATTATTGTTACTATAAGAACTTTCCTAATGATCGAACATATAACAACATTTTACTGAAGTACACTATCCCTATAACTAAAAAATAGTATAAACAAAATTCGACAAAAGAACTTCCTAATAAAAACCTTTACCAAAACTTTAGATTTTAAGATTGATTAAGATTGAACCACTTCAAAAAATATATAACAATAACAAAACTTTATAAGGAAACTTATTCAGAATGTGATTATCTAAACTAATAACAATAAAATTCAACTATCAGCTAAATTATATCATATTAAAATGTCTCAGTTTGTTAAATAATGACACAATGTTCGATTATATGTAATGCTTATGAATAATTAACATGATTGTCATCAATCATTTCATATTTCGAAGGGTAATGCATCATATCTTGTGCTTATATGATAGATATCCCTCAATGGAAAGAAACCGCAGTCATTGTCACAATGGGGAACATTGGAAAAAAAAAGATATCGAACTTTTTGTTTGCAATTGCAACTATTGAATTTCTGATTAAATGAAAATGATTCACCAAGACCCCCGATGACAAATGCCAACAAAGAAATGCTGTTAAGGAAAATCCAGTGTAAAAATCAAAAGCGATTTCAGTGCAGAACTTTTGTGTAGTAAGAATTGAAGTGCAATCGACTACTGAGTGATTAACTGGGTAAAGCAAACAGCTTAGGCTCATTCACTAGTGAAGCATTTGCGCTTATCAGTTATCAAGCTGGTGTGGAGAAGGGTGAGAAGTAGGGAAGAGTGAGGAGAAAGAGAAAGAGCATTCGTGAGGTGAGTGGATACATTTCAATTATGAGGAACGAAAGCGAGCGAGACGAATTGCCACCAAAAAAAAAAAAGATTGGCAGGGAAATCACAATGTAAAGTAAGGGAAAGAGATGGAGTAAGGAAAAGAGATAGAAGAAGAGGAGTTGCAATCGGGGGCAGGTAGAGAGACATCGACTGAGATGTTTCGCAGTTTGTTGGGATGCTGCTCTGTGCTTCGTGTCGTGACCCGGTTGAATTACTGTGTTTACCTGCTCGACGATGATTTTGCCTGTCTGCCTGCTTTTTGCATACCTGCAACACACACACACACACACTCACACATACATACATACACCGATCCATTGAAATCCCAATGAGCCGTTTAGTGTACCAAGAGAAAACCTGACGCAATTATGAAATTTGCATACACATGGAAACAGGAGTAGGAAACCCAAGCGGAAACACAGTGCGGAAACAGCACAATTATTTCATATGCAAGCGAGAGCGAGACAGTGAGAGCGAGAGAAAGAAAGAAAGAAACGAAAAGAATGCTTCAAAGTGCATTTCGAGTTGGTTTCCAGATGTGACCGACCAGGTAACCAGATAACAAACAACAAAGAATTGCAAACAAAAACATTGAAAACTGCAGCAACAACAGAATTGATATTCTAGCAATTACCATCGAACATTTACATTTCCACTACATACATTTCGATACACATTTTGTACATCGAAAATATCATCATAATAGCATAAACTATTCAGCTAGAATGTAGAGAAATGAAAAGCCATTTGACAGTCAAATGAAATCAAGTGCAAAATGCTGAAATCCTGACTAGAATTGAATATTTGATCAGGTGCTTAATCCTTTCATGCAATAGTAAATAAATATAAACATAAATACATACATACATTCTTTTATATGTTTTATATATTCATATGTGCATACATCCAAATGTATATACACATATACATATGTACATACATACATCATTGTTTGTATACACATATGTACATACATCCTTATGTTCTTACATATATACATACATACTTATGCATACATATTTATGCATATAAACGTAACGCTGCATCATTAATTGAGCCCAATAAATTAACATATTTAAGTATGTACATACATGTACATTCACGTACATAGCTAATGCATTCATGTACTCGTACTTATACACATTTCCATGTTGTCTTGCATGTATTCAATACTATGTAACATCGTGTACACAGATGTACATTTGCGTACATATCTCATACATTCATGTACATACATAATATATACATGTATTCTTTCATACTTTCCATTCCATGCACTCTTTCATTCAATACACCCATTTCCCTACATAAACAAATGTAACCAAATATACAAATGCTATTATATATATTACATCGCATGTACATCTGCGTACACATCTCATACATTCATGTACATATACAATGCATTCATGTATTCTTTCGCACACACACATATTCATACATTCATTTCCATGCATTCTTCCATTCATTCAATACACCCATTTCCATACATAAACAAATGCAATTGTATAATTTACATCACATGTACATTAGCGTACATATCTCATACATTAATGTACATATACAAAGCATTCGTGTATTCTTTCGCACACACACATATTCATACATGCATTTCCATTCTTCAATACACCCATTTCCATACATAAACAAATGCAATTGTATTTAATTCAATTTACATCACGTACATATCTCATACATTCATGTACATATCTCATACATTAATGTACATATCCAAAATATACATGTATTCTTTCACACACACATATTTAGCTACCTTTCCATACACTCCATTCATTCAATACACCTATTTCCATTCATAAACAAATGCAACCAAATAAACAAATGCAATTGTATATTTTACATCACATTATGTTTTTTGTCACAACACTCCCCAAAAGAAAAACCTCAGCAATCAAGAACTGACTGCAATTGGATGTGCTCGACTAACAGATACGCTGCACTCTGCAGTTGTTGCATCGATTGACTCATAGATGGCGCCAGCTTATGAGCGAAAAGTGTATCGTAATGTTTACCAAATTGTTGCACGTATTTACTGTAATTATTTATGCTAGCACACGAAATTACCTACACCACTAATCTTATTATCAGACTATCTCAAAAAATAGATTAGATAGATAAAATCCAAGCCAACAAAAGCGATACATGAAATTGCATTAAAATGGTTGTATAATTTCTATATTGCACAAATTAAAGGGTATACAAGTCACAATAGTGATTTCCATGCACGCTCCAACAAGTCTAAAGTCTAAATTGGGGTGAAGAGTGGCGAGTGGGGGGGGGGGGGGGGGTGCTTGACTATAGTGAAAGTTCTCATTGCTTGTTTTATATTTTTGTTGTTGTGTCTATTTTGTGTCTAGTTGTTGTTATTCATTTTGATATGC
The DNA here is from genome assembly GCA_019972355.1 of Drosophila kohkoa. NCBI lineage: Eukaryota > Metazoa > Arthropoda > Insecta > Diptera > Drosophilidae > Drosophila > Drosophila kohkoa. The sequence goes on along the minus strand of BJEL01000062.1, from coordinate 1,932,598 downwards.
AGCGACGTGTGACGACGTGACGCAGCGAGCGAGCATGTTCGTGCATGTCCATTGCACACTCCCTTTCCCTCCGCCCATTCCCCTTCCCCTACCCCATCCACTACCCTTTAACAAGCTTAAGCAACGAGTTCAACTCACCAAACGAACATTTCCAGTTAATTTGTTTTAATCCAGTCGGTTGTTATTCTTGTTGTAATTGATCAACTTTCAATTAGTTCTTGAAATTTTTTTTTTTTGCTTTGTGCAACACTTTCGAGCAACAACACAAAAAAAGGCCATTCAAAAAAAAACAGAAAAAACAACTTTTGTTTTGTTTGCGTAGCTTGCGAAATTTTTTTTTCACGGCCACAAAAAAAATTATTTTTTTAGCGATGTTGTTGCTGCTGCTACGGATGATGATGTTGTTGACGATGATGAAAGCGACACCGGTTTCCGTTTGAATTTCGATTTACCACGAAAATAAGAAAACACACAGCACAAGAAAATAACGCGAATTATTTGTAACGTCAACTGAACGAAACTCGCGCACTTGCGGAACGAACGATCGCAACAAACTGGCGGGCAAAAGTAAACTTAACGACAACGCCAAGAAGAAGCAGAAACACCTGCACTCATGCACAAAACTTGAAAATGCCGCCGCTGCTGCTGTTGCGCATGCGCATGCGTGTGTGTGTGTACGCGCGTATGCGTATGTTCAACAATATTATTGTTGCAACTGCGCAACCCGATTAACTATAATATATATGTTGCAGTTGCTCTGACTAATAAAACACGCACATCACTTACAACATAACAATAATAACGTTGTAAAATGCAAACATTAACAAAACATTAGACGAACGCAAAAAAAATAATAAACACACACGAAAACAAGCGACGAACGAGCGACGACGATCGAGCAAACTGTCGACGCTTGCAGAAAAACTCGAACTGACGATCGTGTGACCCTCATGCAGAAGCAATAAAATGCCCATTAAATACTAGCAATATCAGCAGAAAAATACTGGAGGACTCGTATCGCAGCAAAGTATCGATGCCAATAACAATAATTTGAATAAAATCAATAACATTTATATTCAATTAAATTTGTTATTCAATTCGTGACTCGCTATACTTATAAAGAAAATTGAGTTCCACGCGTGATTGATAAAAGAATTTTGACTTTTCCTCAAATTACGGTCACACTCAGCAGATGTATGCCGCTCAAATTATTTAAAATTAATTTTTAAAATAGAATAGTATTTGTTAGAAAAGCAAAATAATGTAAATTCATATAAATATAATATATACACACAATATGCATGCGATAATATAACTGTTAAATTAAATAATGACGATATCGGTTTTAATCGATATATATATTCCACAGCTGTTCCACAAATATCGACAACTGTCGAGGGTGACCATTTTGAAGTTCGGAAAAATACCGACGGTTACGATATTAATTGAAAGTGCTATCGATAATTGATGTTGCTTCGCGTCTACAAAGTTCAACAAAGATATTGAATAAACGAAATAATTAAAATGTTCAGTGAGCAATTATTCCCACGTGTTCTTAACTACATTGACAAACTCAGCACACAAAGTGAGGATGTGCGCAAAGTGTTCGGAAAACTGGAAAATGCGCTGGAAGAAGACGAGACGCTGTGCACGTCAAAAGATGGTAAATTTACCGTTATGCTGTTTTACAGTTACACGTCGCACTTTGTTTTGCAGCTCTAAAAAAGGATATCGGCAATCTACGCATCGATATGACGCTGATTCGCCAAGCTGCCATCATAGCCGAGGAGCAGCGTGAGGAGAACAACAACAGTCTCAAAATCCTGGACAATAGCTATGTCACTCTGCTGGAAATTGTGGATTTCCTTAGCAACGATCGGATGAACGATATTATGCGCTTTGCTATCCTCAGCAGACAGAACGAAGTGCAGGAGGAGCTCAATCAAATTGAACAGCAGCAGAAAATCGATCATGATTGCAAAGCCGCCATGGAACGTCGTAAGATTGGTATGTTAAAAAGGAAGTTTTCTACCCGGTAGTCGTGGAATGAAAGAGTTTTATTAATGAAATAGTTTTATTAAACCCAAACATTCTAAAACAAGTAAGAAATTTACAGTCGAGTGTGCTCGACTGTGAGATACCCGCTACCCAAATTTAATAAAGCCAAAATATTGCGGTATCATTTTCAAAATATACCGAAAATACTAAAAAATACTAAAAATATACCAAATGATATGTTTGGTATATCGATATAGTACACCATTCAAAATATACCATAGACGGCACAATGTACCAGATTGTCGGCCAAAACAACTAAGACCCCTAGTAAGTAGGCGTTTTTGTCCATACAAAAGTATTTCTTTAATAACTTCCACAACTTTTATCTGATCGCAACCAAATTTTCAGGAATCATAACTACTATAGTAATTATTGTATAAACCAAAATTCGCAACTCTAGCTTTAAAATTACGCTTGTTATTCGATTTTTTTGATTTGCGGGGGCGGAAGTGGGCGTGGCAAAAATTTGAAACAAACTTGATCTGCGTGCAAACATAACAAATGCTGTCGAACAAAAATTATAGCTCTATCTCTTATAGTCTCTGAGATCTAGGTGTTCATACGGACGGACGGACAGACACACAGACGGACAAACGGACATGGTTATATCGTCTCGGCTGTTGACGCTGATCAAGAATATATATACTCTATTGGGTCGGAGATGCCTCCTTCTACCTGTTACATACATTTCCTGCCGGCACAAAGTTATAATACCCTTCTACCCTATGGGTAGCGGGTATAATAAAGGGCATCTTAGACAGTGCACTTTGCTGCGGATGTCTGTCCTATTTTATGGAATTTTTAAATTTTAAGTAATAGAGAACTGTGGTTCATATCGTTTCTTCTTGATGCAACATTGCAGTAAAGGAATTACGCAAGTTGCAGCAACTGTTCAAGGATACAGAGGAGGAAAATCTCGGCGTTAAGCTGGAATTACAACAGCTTAACCATCATTGGAAAATCAAAATCGATCGAGCAACACAACAACGCAACAAGAAGATCGTCTCACTGGTGGAGCTGAGCAAGCAAATTACCGAAGAGCAAACTGTAAGTAATCCCCACATCCCCACAAATTGCTCATCCAATTGATATAATTTCAATACTTGACAGTTTAAAGTGCCAAAACCATTTGTAGTTAAGAATACTGTCAAAGTTAAACGTAATGCTCCTATTGTGCTGCAGTCAGCCATGGAATTCCTGAAAAACTTCGAAATGATGCCCAAGATAGCGAAGCCAAACGAGCAGCAACCGTTGCGTCCCATTTTAGTGTCGAATCGTTCGTCCGAGGATGACAGGAATATCCAGCCTAGTCCCACGAAACAGGTGCATTTTGGTCCGCTGCCCGTGCCGTCGTCTTCCGAAAACTCTCGAGAGACGTTTGAAAGTAAACTTGAGGAAATGAACGATGACGACGATATAGTCGAAGCTTCAGAACGCTCAGAATTCAATCTATCGCATCTGCCAGAGCGCCCAATTATCCAAAATGTTGAAGTGCTGCCGTCACTGAAATTCCCTTTTGATAACGATGCTGCTGCTTCTGAAGTCTCGACTGGTTCGGACTCGAACAATGCAAGCAAATCAATGGATACTCTTAGCTTTAAGAATATGTTTTCATCATCTCAGATTTGCGATGGCAAGCCATCGTTGGAAGAGCTCTCACAACAGTCAATGAATAATTTTGAAACTAATAATGTTCGTGAATCGAACACTTTAGATTTTTCAGCTATAAAACTTGACTGTAACAATGATTTTTTCTTGAATTTCGATGATGATGATTGCAGTGTAGATCCGCAAAATGCCTATGATCTTTAATCATTTAAAAATAATACTTTTCATAATTTGCAATCATAAAGAACTTGCAAAATTTTCCAATGATTTATCCTATTTTATTTAATAATTTGTATAATCAAAACATTGTTAAATCAATCTTATTGAATTCAAAATCAAAAACTTACGATTTAATTTTAACATTTTCAAAAAATATATTCATTTTAATTTATCGCTTAAAAATAATTAAAATGTTCTATTGTATTTGGCTAAGTGAAAATATTTACAAATGAATTAATAAATTAAATTATTACAATACAACAAATGTATAAGTAAAATGTAATTAAAATTAAATAGAAATAATTTTCACTGCAATTAAACATTTTCAAACGCAACGGCCTGTAGCAGTATATTTGCATTTTATTGGTATTTTATGCGCTGGCCTCATTTTGCGCATGTGAAATCTGCAGTCACACTGCGCGATAGCGTGAATTATTGTTATTTTGGGGTTTTTTCCACTCCGTGTGTACACCAAAAGCGAGTATTCTGCGGTTTGGCTGCCTCTGGTCACACCGCGCGGAGTGTTACGCGAAACACGAAAGTCAGGCGAGCTGTTGCTAAATTAAATAAAAAAAATAGTTGTAAAAACATGAGCTGTTGAAAGACGCAAGCACAGCTCAGTGAAATAAACACGAATATCTGATGACACACAGCCACACACAGATTATCAAAATTATTAGTTTATCGCGTCGGGATTAGTGTATTTTTTGTGTTTTTTTTTTTTGTGTGGTGTTTTTGCTTTGTAGTTTTTATCGATTAAATTGTGTATGGAAACGAGACACGAGAGTAAAGAGCAAAGGAGACATTTGGAGACTGCTGCTTGCTGTTGGGCGCGCAAACAAAACACTCACGCATACACTCTCAATTAATTTAGAGCGAGCAACAAACACGGAAGCGCAACGCAACTAATAATAAAAATAAACCGAGCGATTTTATGATGTCTTGTAAAACAGAAAATAGCAACGGCAACGGTAGCGTATCGCTTATCAGTCGGAGCAGCAGCGGTAAGTGGCAAACATATTTAACCCCCTCTCGATCCCCTCCGATGATTTATTGCCTGCTTTTGCTGTGTGTGTTATTGCAGAGAGTTTTGATAAGATGCATAAGATGGTGAATGGCAAGCATAAACCACCGAAACAAACGCAAGATCAACAGCAGCAGCAACAACAACAACAACCACAGCCACAACAACAACAGCAGCAGCAACAGGCCCAGCAACGACAACAACAGCTGCAGCAGCAGCAGCAACAACAACAGCAGCAACCAGCGACGCCACAAAAACAAGCAATGTCGGCGGACGAGCGAAAAGCCACCAAGAAATCTCTAGTCATTGTTGTTGCAATATTTGTGGCCAGCTTAACGGCCATGTTCTATGTTTATGCAATATTCCCCGAATTGAATGCGTAAGTGTGACCTGATCACGTCAAACAATTCAAATGTCAACTGTGTGGGTGTGCGCGTGTGTGTGTAATGGAGCTTGCTCTCAACGCCAAGTCACGCCACACAAGTCACACATACACACGTACACACACACACACACATTCGCAGCTTGTGCATTTATTACATTCGTAAGTCACGCTCTCTCATTTGCGCTCTCTCGCGTTCTCTTGTTGATTTTTTGCAGCTCTGAGAAGCAACATTTGAAAATACCACGTGATATACAAGATGCTAAAATGCTGGCCAAAGTCTTGGATCGCTACAAGGACATGTATTATTTTGAAGTGATGTTTGGCGTAGTCGTCGCCTATGTATTGTATCCTTTTCAAAACAACAGCAAACGTTATCGACATCGGTAACGCTTATCCGATTAGATAAGCAACAACGACGTCACGCACGTCTTCACGTACTTATAACCTTGACCCCATTTGAAGTGACGATCAAAGTGGTCAGTTTTAGACCAAAAACGTTCCACACACAGACACTCAAAGCATTTTCATGGTCACACACACACACACAGACGCTCACATAGGCACGCACCCTCGTTAATTTCGATAATATTATGCATGGCCACACTTATTAGCATTGGAATTGACGTTGCGGCGTCGCTTCGGCTGCAAGTAGGAAGCACGAATATGAAGAACAAGCACAGCAACAACAATGTATGTATGTATGTTTGAGAATGTGAAATATGCACGATCAGCTGATGGTGTCGTCGTCGTCGTACTTGTCGCCATTGCTCTCTGTCGCTCTCATTGCACACTGTTGTCACTGTCACTGTGCATGGGCAATGCACAAGTGCACTTTGCACTCTCCCATTCTCCCAGCTACGTTGTTGCTCATGTTGTCTCAACTGCACTACAGCAAATGCCCAAATGCTGACGCATAGAGCTACACTCTCTGCGATCTTTCTCTCGCTCTCTCACTCACAGCTTTTTTGCTTTGAATTGATTTGTGTGCTCGGCCATTCAACGCACGTTTTTATAAACAAAAGCATAAGCACTAGTCTGCCCCTGCAAAGCATGTGTGTCTGTGTCTGTGTGTGTGCGCGTGCGTGTGCTTGTGCGCTTGGCAGTGTGAGTGAACTTGTTTCTAATCTTTTCAAACAGCTGAGAGCTGGTCAGTGTTTTTGTGTTCTTTTTGCGTTTTGCTTTTTATACGTTGTTCCGCTCTGTACATGTGTGGCGTATTTGTATATGTGCCTTTTGTTGTTGTTTGCTTTTGCAGTAATTACAACCGACGTCGTAATTATAAACTTGCATTGCATCCAACGATCGAATGATCACCAAGCTGGTTTCGATTTTGTTTACACACACACACAAATATACATATAGTATTTGGTTTATTGTTCTTAGCTGTTCTACAGTCATGCAATTTGAAAAATGTCTGCTCGAATTGCATTACTTAAATACCATTGTTATAGTATTACTAACGTAATATTTTCAGCTATTTGCTTTCTTAATGACTTATTTTAGCGTAGCGACTTTGCTTAACGACAGAGTTAGTCATATAAAAACTTGTTGGGTGAAATTGACAGATGACGTGTCTCTCATTTTCGATATTCGTGCGACAAAAAACTCCAGTTACTGCACTCTGAAATGAATAATTATCTATAATTAACGTTTTTAAGGGGAACGGCGCGTGGCAAATTACATATAGTTTTAAACATTTCAAATATTGTTCTCTCTCTTTATTGTTTATTGTTATTGTTTTCGTTCTGTTTCCCAAGAACTGTGTCGAATAGCTATAACGCAATAATGAAAAGCACGACCCTCAGAAAGCGTTACGTTTTATTTGCCATTTTCTCTTATCGTACGTCTGCTTTGAAGGGGGAGGAGGAGGGAGAAGAGGAGTCCGATTGCGAATTGCGAGTGGCATTGTCAAGACGTGTTACTTAGCTAAAAATAACCAAGAGCTCCCCATCTCAGCCAGTTGGCAATTTACGCGATGATCTGTTTTTAGCCAACATCTGCATAGCTAGTTGGTATCACATTAAGTACATCAAGTATACGTAAATTATCGTCTTCATGTTTACGTATTTATTGTATATTTGATTACAATAATATCTTGAATACAATTCATACAACTAATAATAGCGCAAGTCGCCACATTAGTAATCTCTAAAGAGTTCATGAATAACTTGCTATATGACCGCAACATAAATAGTTGCACCTAGAAGGTTTAATTTATACACTTAATAGTTCAATTTCAACAATAACAATAGGATAAGACTTTCGGTATATAAGTATACCTAAATACCTTTATATACAGTTCTTTGCCTTGACAGAGTGACTTGCTATCAGGTCAGAGATCAAAATGTAGTACCTAGAAGGTTCAATTTATACACTCAATATTTAATCTAGTAACAGTAGAATAGGATTGTCAGTACATAAGTGTACCTAAATACCTATTTATAAAGTATTTTGCCTAGATATACCTAAATACTTATGTATGAAGTTCTTTGCTAACTGACCTAACAGAGCTTAAAAGGTAGCACCTAGAAGGTTTAATTTATGTGCTTATTATTTAAACTAAAAACAATAGGATACGACTTTCGGCACATAAGAATACCTATATACCTACATATTATAAATAATAATATCCTTTCCCTAGACTAACTGACTTGATATCGGAGCAGAGTTCAAAAGGTAGTACCTAGAAGGTTCAATTTATACCCTTATTATTTAAACTAATGACTTTCGGCCCATAAGAATACCTGAATACCTATCTATGAAGTTCTTTGCTTAGTCTAACTGACCTAACAGAGCTTAAAAGGTAGTACCTAGAAGGTTTAATTTATATGCTTATTATTTAAACTAAAAACAATAGGCTACGACTTTCGGCACATAAGAATACCTATATATATAGATAAAAAAGTCATTTCCCTTGACTAACTGACTTGATATCAGAGCAGAGTTCAAAAGGTAGTACCTAGGAGGTTCATAACCTTTTATTCGTAGTTTTACAACTGCATTTACATATGTATATAACATTTTGTATAATCAATTAATTGTAATTATGTTTTAGCTATCAACAATCTGAATTCCTGGTTGCCTTAACCTAACTAAATTTCTAGCCTACAAACATTCGCCATTCCTGGTTCGTTATTCCTGTCGATCTTACTTGGATTCCTCTACAAATTCCCGATCGCCTTGTTTCTCATCTGCTTCTGCTCGGCGCTGGGCGCCACACTCTGCTATGCACTCTCGAATTTGGTGGGACGTCGACTTATCCGGCACTTTTGGCCCAAAAAGACGAGCGAATGGTCGCGTCACGTCGAGGAGTATCGCGACAGTTTGTTCAACTATATGCTCTTCTTGCGCATGACTCCCATACTGCCCAATTGGTTCATCAATCTGGCATCGCCGGTGATCGGTGTGCCGATGCACATCTTTGCCCTCGGCACCTTTTGCGGTGTTGCCCCGCCATCGGTGATCGCCATACAGGCGGGCAAAACGCTGCAGAAGATGAGCAGCTCGAGTGAGGCGTTCTCGTGGACCTCGATGGGTGTGTTAACGCTTTGTGCGTGCGCCTCTCTGTTGCCGGGTCTGCTTAAAAACAAGTTCAAGAAGAAGAAGGTGGCGTAAACCTCGACGGAAGAGCAAATTGAAGAGAAAATCCTGCAGAGAAAGTTCACAACAACAACCACAACCACAACAAATTAAATGATATGTACCAAAAACAAAAACGAAAACAAAAAAAAAACACACAACATAACGAAAAGTATAGAAACATTTCACCGGATATGTTGATTTGGGTTGTTTTTACACACAAACATAACATACATATTAATTATATATTTTATAACTATTTGCCTAGGTTTGTCGTTAGTTCGTATATTTTGTATGTATGCTATTTCCAAAAAATTAAGCAAAAAAAAAAATACAAATCAAAAATATTATAAAAAAAAACAAATGAAATGAACACTGTAAAATTGTTAACAACAAAATGAAATACAAAACAAAAATTGGAAGCTCCGTGAATCAACTACTATTTAGAGTTTAGGAACGTCAAATCTATTTAGTTTTCTTTTCTAAGATTACGATTTTTTTTTTTCTTTGCCAACTTTTGCATCATATATTTCCATAAATTGTCTTAAGTTAGTGAAGAAATTTTGTTTAGTGCTATTGCAGTATTTACTAGAAACATTACTGATAAGTAAACCAATTAGCAAAAAAGATGAAAACCAATATTATTAAATGTGTGCAACTAAAATATATATTGAAACAAAAGAACTCGAAACACAAATGGCCTTCTTATTTCATTCGATTATCCAACCAGAAATCAGCATTAACTTCTCCAAGCACGATAATTTGCTGTCTCATGCTCCAAAGTTGAAATAATAGATTGTCGCCCCCAATGTGTTGTTATCACACTGCGTGAGATTCCGCAGACGGAGATATGTGTGTGTGAGTGTGTGCGAAATGGGATCAAGCTACATTAGAGGTGCTTCAAGTTTTTAACTTTTACTGCTATCAATTAAAATGTGTATTTGGAAATTATCTATGTCTGATATACTATTTATAATTTACAATTCAAACATTCGCATTAATTTGTACCAAACTCAAAGATAACGGCTGCAAGCTTTGCCATGCAGTTGAGAAAACGGACCAAAAAGCTGAAAAGCGTAATGAGCTTTTCATATTCGAAAAGCTGTTCCGCTTAAGTTTGCTAATTATGGTGTGAAGCTCTATGGAAAGTTGAAAGCTTTGTGCTTATTTTCAAGCTTTGCGCATAACGGTTACATTTGAATAGTTTTGAAGAGAAAAAGAGTCTAAATCAAATTTGGCTTCTGAGACCCTCTAAAATATTTATATTTTCCAACCTATTCGACTTGTTTCAGGTTTTCAATTTCTTCCCTATATACATGTATATGTATATAGAAGTTATTGGGCAATGAAATTAAACACTACAAGATGAAACTTGTAAGCAAATGGCGAAAATTATTGGAAGGGTTTATTGCAGTGAAAGCTTTCTTAAGAGCTTAAAAATGGACTTAGAGTATTTCGAATCATTCTTATATCAATAATTATGGTATTAACCTAATCTTCATTTTGCGTACAAATTATTTTATAATCTAAAATTTAAATATATTTTGTAAAATATTATGATATGAAATTATTTAAAGTATTTAAATTTTGCATAAAATAAAACTGGAATTAATCGATTAAATCCTTTAACTTCTATGAAGTTTCTCTGTTCGCTCGAATCTTTTTTTTATAAATAATTCAAAAATTATAGTATGATCTTATTCTTTAATTTGTGTACAAATTATTTTATAAGTTTATTTTTGCTTAAAATAAAACTAAAAATTGTTTTGAAATTGATATTCTTTGTGTCAATAAATTAAACTTTAATAATACAATTGTAATAATATATTTTGGGTATTTCTTACATATAATTATGAATATAACATTAATTTAAATTTACAGATTGTAATTATTTGTGTTAAATTATAATTATTTATATTACATTATTTTGAATTTGTTAATTTTTGGTTTGACATTTAAACTTTTGCTGAAATTGTCTATATTATATGCGTCAATAATTGTGACAGAAAAATGTGCCTACAGGGTGTCTCACAGTCGACTACACTCGACTTAGTCAGTGTCATTGTAACACAGCGTCAAAGCATCATCTGTGCGAATATCTGCGTCTTTATCAGTCTGACCAGCATGTGTGTGTGTGTGTGTGTGTGTGTGTGTGTGTGTGTGTGTGTGTGTGCGTGTGTCTGGGAATTGTTGTAAATTTATTTACGTACTTCATTAGCCAGAAGCGCCCAGCGTGTGCTCAAGAGTGCTTGAACCAGAGGAGCGTGGAGGAAACTGCGACCTGCTCAGCGGGTTGATCCCCATTTTATTTGCACTTGCTTAATGCCAAGAATCTGCTAAACACAACGCAATAAAAGTTTAATCCACAAAAGGTGACTTTAACTCGCTGACCATTTAGTCGGAGCTACCCGCTGCGCGTTGTGCGTTGTGGATGTCAAATTGATTGCCGTTTTGTGCAGCTAAATCCACTTTTTGGCTGTGAATATGTCTGCAAATTATGCAAATCAATCATATGACATGCTTGCTACACCCAAACTGATAGTGCCATCTCACTCTCGCTTGCTCTCGCTCTCGCTCTCTTGACTTTTCTCGCCGAGACAGGCGCTCAGCAATGGGCAACAGAAATGTCACGTGACGCCTGCTTACGTTTAATTGCATTCAAATGTGCGATAGTCTCTACGTATGTGTGTGCGTGTGCGCTTGTGTGTGTGTGTGTGTGTGTGTGTGTCAAGGCAATCCCTGCTCTGCTTAGGCCCGAAATAGCAATGATTGCGTGCCTTTTTGCTGAAATTAAAACTCACTTTCTTCACTCCCTAATTGACGGCTGAAGTGCGCAGACCTGTCTGGCCGGCGTCGCCATGAGTCAGCAATCTGTTGCCCTCCCCCTTCTCTTCCCTCTCTTCCCTCTCTCTCGCTTTCTTGCTCTCTCCCATACTTTCTCCTGACCTATCCGCACGCCTGGCGACTTGGGGCACAACAAGCAACAATGGCCAAATGTTGTATGAGTTCTGAAAAGATGTGCGACTCAACATACCCTGCGATTAAAAGTTATACGTTTAATCATCTTATTTCATTTTTTATACCCGCTACCCATAGGGTAGAAGGGTATTATAATTTTGTGCCGACAGGAAATGTATGTAACAGGTAGAAGGAGGCATCTCCGACCTTATAAAGTATATATATTCTTGATCAGCATAAACAGCCGAGACAATCTAGCCATGTCCGTCTGTCCGTCTGTCCGTATGAACACTCTGATCTCAGAGACTATAAGAGATAGAGTTATAATTTTTTTTTCGACACCATTTATTATGTTTGCACGCAGATCAAGTTTGTTTCAAATTTTTGCCACGCCCCCTTCCGCCCCTGCAAATCAAAAAAATCGAATAACAAGCGTAATTTTAAAGCTAGAGTTGCGAATATATTATATACAGAAATAACTATAGTAGTTACGATTCCTGAAAATTTGGTTGCGATCAGATAAAAATTGTGGAAGTTATTAAAGAAATACTTTTGTATGGGCAAAAACGGCTACTTACTAGGGGTCTTAGTTGCTTTAGATGACAATCTGGTATATTGTGCCGTCTATGGTATATTTTGAATGCGATATGTATATCGATATACCAAATATACCATTTGGTATATTTTTTGTATTTTGCAGTATAGTCGGTATAATTTGAGAAAAATACCGCAAAATATATTTATTTTATTCTTACTTGTTTTATTATTATATTAAAAAGTATTAAATACTACTTTTTATTTTAGAGAGTCTATAATCTTATTATATTGCTTACTTTTTATATGAGTAAAGCTTGATCAACAAAATTCTTCTTTTCCTATTCAAAATTAAATTAATTAGTTGATGTTCAAAATGTATTTATTTATTTATTATATTAAATCTAGTATTAAATGCTAAATGTTATTATACAATAAGGAGAGTACTGGCTTCGACTCCGAAATTAAATAACTTTCAAAACACGAAGAATTAAAGAAGCATTTTAAATATTATATATATATATATTTATTTTTATAACTTATTTTACCAGAAATGTTAATTTTGTAATAAAATTCTTATATTTTCAAAGCAACAGATGAATTATTAAGAAGTATTATATAATTATTTATTATTACAAAAAAATAGTTTTTTTTTGAGTAAACATTTTAATAGATGTTTCTTAAAATTAATATTATTATTTTTTTACTTTACCAGGAAATTAAATAAATTCTTATAGTTTTAGTTTTGTACAATTTTTTATAGATTTTCCAATGGTAAGAATAAGTGGTTGCTGAATTTGTATTATTATTATTATGAATTATATATTTTATTATTATTATTAGTTTTTATTTGCCTATTTTCAAGAATTTTCTTTTGATAAGTCGTAAAAGTCGTTTAGCAATTATATTGAAAGATGCTTATTAAATAATTCAAGCATTATTATTATTAATATAATGTTTTTATAATTATGTATTATATTATTATTATTAGTTTAACCCGTAGGATCTTCACAAATTATTTTAAATAAAAGAAATAAATAAAAGTATGCATTTAATGAAACAAAATAATTATAATCTTTTATTTTGTTTCATTAAATGCATACTTAATGCGAATTAATTCCCTGAACATTGTTAACATACCAAATTTACATATTTTTCGTACTTGAATCTCTTAAGTGGACCTTCAAGCAATTCCCTTGTTTTTTACGCCTTTTTTTGGCATTTATAATTGCATTCATTTGTCGGCAACAAATCGAGTTAATTGTGAGCGTCTTGCACATCGAAACCTCTTCCAACTTCCACTCGGCATCTTCAGTGTTTCTTTTTTTTTTGTTAGCTAATTATACAGCAATCCGTGGAAAGAAAATAAAGAAATACTCGGACTATAAAAGGTTTGCCTTCTGTAATTTTTATTGCACTTGGTGTTGCCATTAGCAAAGTTGCAATTAGGTGCGCCAGCTTTGAATTAAGTAACCTATTCATCTGCTCGGTATTGTTGCAAATTCCTTTTCTTTTTCATTTCACATTAAACTGGACTCTCTCTCTCTCTCTCTCTCTCTCTCTGGCCTAGAGACTGATAGGCTCTGGTTGGCTCTCTTCATAATCCTTATCACACGCACACAGACACAGACACAGACACATGCACATGCAGGCGCAGTTCAATACAGTTCGATTTTCTGGTCCTTATCGGGATCTGTTCCATGCATGACTAAGACAATGGACGACAGCCCTGTGCTGCTTTTTTATTTTCATCTTTGCAATACCCGTTCCCATTTTCAATATGCAGGGTAGATAGCTTAACTGGGTTACTTAGTGATTATTTCTAATATTATGTTTTTAAGCAAGAGTTTCTTAATACCAATTTCATGTCTCTAGTTTCAATGAATTCAAATAATTAAAAAAAAAAAATACAAAATTTCTATAATTTATTTTGAAGAATTCTAAAAGTTGTAATATTGTTGCACTTTCAAAATAAGTTCCATTTTTTAAAGCAGAAATTAAACAACAAAATTAAACAACATAAATAACTATATTATAAAAATACAATAATAAGAATGCTTCTTTTTTTTCATTAATAGTTGGATTTGTAAATTATTATTTTACTATATTAATTTATTTTATTTTTGTTTAATCAGCAACATATGTTGATGCTATAATTCTATATTCTACGTGAACATTAAACAAGTCTTTCAAAATATAAATAAAAATATCAAATACATTTTATTTTTTTATGTTTCTCAATATTTTATTTGAAATATGTTGGTTTGTAGTATTATTTGATGAATAGTTTAATTTAATTCATTGGAAACCAGAAAACAATTTTTTTTTTTTTAATTCGGAGTGAATTTTATTCTATGATTAATGAATCTTCTTGATTAATTTAATTAATTTTCAGTGAAAAGTTTAAAGTATTAATAGTAAATGAGTCTTCTTGATCAATTTTTCTCTTCTATATTAATCATTTTTATTATTAACTTTAGGATTTATATTTCAAATTTGTAATTTATTTTATAAAAATCAAATATATAATTGATAAAAAAACGATTCTAAAATTTAGTTATTTATAAATTTATTTTAATATTTAGGTGGCTTACCTTTATTTGTTAAATTGTTAGACATTTTTTTGTAATTTTCATAGATTTTTTTAGGTAGATGAATTATATTTTTAATAAAATAAATGAATGATTGTTAAAGATTATAAATATTTTACTGCATGAATTGCCAGCTTAACATAAATTTATTCCTTGAACATTGTATTTTCATTGAAATTAATCACTTATTAAAAATGTTTATAAAGTACGGGTATTTGAAAAGTGGAACACATTGTGAACTCAATTTCTTATTAATCTGAGCCAAGTTGGTTTTTCGTCTGTCGTCTGTTGTCGGTCGTCTGCCTAATAGAAAATTTGCTCTGAGCTGTATCTGTATCGCACTATATGGGCATCATCTATTGTGTGTTGTGATGTGCGTGTGTTGCTGTTGGATGTTTAATTAAATGAGATTGAAAAGCTTCAATTATTCAACGGACAGGACCCAGACATGCATCCACATCAATGTTATTGCATCTTTTCGTGCCAGTGCGCAAACAAAAGAAAGCAACATCCCAAAGACCAGGGCCAAATTAACAAATGCGCATTCAAGGCGTACTTAAAATAAACCGACAAAACAGACAACATCAAATATCACACACACACACACACACACACACAACTGAAATTGAAGGGATAATGAAATCGCATTTAAATGGAAATGTAAACGCAACAGAAAAAAAAGAAAGAGAAGTAAAGTAAAGAAAATAAATAAATAAACACAAACCCAAAGCGTTTTGTAGCCTCAAAATCGGATTAGCATTTTTGCAAAACACTTTGAACATTTTAAGCAGGCCGCAAATCTGATCGAGGTTGACTCTTTTTGTTTCTTTTTTTTTTTGGTTCCTCCTCCTCCTCTGGGAATTGTCGAATGATCGAATTGGAAATTGACAGACAAACAAACGTCTTAACTAAACTTGATGTGCATATGTTGAGAGAATTCTTTTATGCATTCTCATTTTGTCACATTTTAGCCTCAATTTACTTTCCATCATTTTATATTCGGTATATTGTACTTATTGTGTGTAGATGTGTGTGTGTGTGTGTATTATATTACGGACGCTTAGCTAGGCGATTCAGCCTATTAAAAAAGTTTTCGTTTTTATTATACCTCGTCACCTTAATAGCAATGAGGCATGCTCAAATATCACAGCCAAGGAACAAAGATTAGTTAACTAAGAAAAATATTATAAAATTATGAAATATTTCCATTTAATTATTTACAGTATGTATTTTTTCAAACTATGTATTATTTTAATTGAAGTAAATTGTTTACTAATATCAAAAAATAATATAGCTGAATAGTTAGTTAGTTTATCAACAGATTTTTAAATAGATGAATTTAGTTTTCTATAAGAAAGATTTTAATTTAGAGCCAAAAGTTCGACATACACGGACATACACGCACAACTTCGAATCATGACAGACAAGACAGACGATAGGACAGACAGACACGGACATACACGGACATGGACATGGTCGACATGTATGTCATGTCATACATGGCATATAGTAAATGTCATACATGTCCGTCTGTCTGTCTGTCTGTATTTCTCCTGCTAAGTTGGCCATTTTTCCTTTATTTACCGCTTAATAAAATTTGAGATGTAATATTTGAAAGTAATCGATTTAATTAGTTATCCTGATTACAAGAATCCTCGTCTAATCCTTAAGAATTTGTTCAAGATTTGTAATTTTTGAGTTACCGACGTCACGATAACTCAACAACCACGATTTGAATGTTCTTAGGCATGATTATAGGTTTTATCAATATATATAATTTGACATAGGATTTACAAGGATCAGACAGGATGAAGTCAAAATATACGCTATTTTATATATACATTTATCTCGCCTCGTTCGTTATTTTCAAAAGTTAGTGGACACGCAGTTTCTCGTTTGCTTTCCGCTCTGTCCGCTCTGTGTGTCTGTGTCTGTCTGTCTGTCCACTGTTGTTGTATTCTCATCGATATACACACATATCGATAATAACGATCGTTCCATATTTAGAACTTTAACTATCGATCAATGCAAATTGCTGAATTGACTAAGGCAATAAAATAGTAATATGATAGTTTGTATTATCTGTCCGCTATGTCCGCTCTTGTCTGTCTTGTCTGTCTAGTTAGTTCTACCTGAATTTCATGAATTGCGTTTATATTATTTATATTACCTCAATTGAAGAGATGTGTAAATGTTGATTGAATTTTAATTTTTATTACTAAACTTGTCCGTCTGTCTGTCCGTCTGCAATCTGTCCGTCTGTCTGACTGTTTGTCTGTCGGTCTCTCTGTCTGTCAGTCTGTCAGTCCGCATAAAACACGCAGATCAAGTTTGCTTCAAATTTTTCCACTCCTATTTCCGCCGCCTCAAATCGACGAAAATCGAATAACAAGCGTAATTTTGAAGCTAAAGTCTACTTGTTAATATTTGAAGTGTAATAGAAGTCCATAGATTTATTTGCGAGGTATATTAAGGTCACGCGAACGCAATTGGCCTCGATTTCAACTGGTTTTCACATGCTGTTGACATTTTGAGAGGGACCTTGAGAGTTTTCGGTCCGACGCGACGCTGGCAGAAGTCTTTTTATTTGTCTTTTGTGCCATCGTCGACGCACCACATAATTTCAAGTTTTGTAGACCAACATAAATACTTGATTAAGTAAATCCACATTTGTAGACAGCGAGCGCAACAAAACTGACAGACGTCCAAAAATTATGTCCTAGACACATTGTGCATTGTGTGTTGAACTCGAACCTAAAACCGAATCCGAATCCGGAGACTGATGATGCTGCTGCTCTCTCTCTCTCTCTTTTCCTTGTAGTTAGTATGCAGCATATTTATGTATTTGCATAATTTCCTTGCAAAAAAAACGAGAAATTAAATTCAATTTCAATGTTATTGAATGCCCAAAGCAGTCAAGTGCCTTGAGGCTAAGGTCACTAAACGTTTTCACCATTTGACGGGACAAAACAGGCTCATCGATGGCGACTCAAAGAGTATTTGTGTATACTCTTTATTTATTTTATACAATTCTCTTTTACTTTGTGTTGTTGTTTGTAAAATGTTTGTAGCCATTTGAGACTTTGGGGAATTTAGCAGAAAAGAAAGGCCAAGTCAAATGTTTTCTTTAGTAAATCTGCAGCAAATCCACTTGGGCACATTAAAGTGCGAAGAGTCGCGGGAGGATGAGAAGCCAGTGTGGAAGCCAGAAACACCAAAACTGACAATGAGATAAATACTAGTAAAAAACCAGACAAAGCATAAAATAAGCAAATAAATAAGTGAGAATGAAAGAGAGAGAGAGAGGAGGAGCAGGAGAAGACCAAACAAACAATCAACTTGAGTACTCGTATCTTGAGCATCTTTCAAGCAAATAATGAAGCAATGAAATGGCCAATTTAAATCAATGTGCCACGCCAGCAACAAAAACTAAATGGCCAACTGACTTTTTGTCTAACATCTTGTTCTTTTCCATTGCTTCTTGAGTCTCTCGCATTCGTCAAACACACAAACACACATACAGAACAATAGGCGCAATCGACCAAAATGAGCTGCAACCAAAAGCCCCAAAAAGTAGGCAACATTAAATTATATTCCAATTGAAACTATGTATGTACATTTGATCAGTACATGAATTGTGACCGGTCAGCGCATACCCTGCAATATGTTTGTTGTATGTTACAAAGTTTACGTATAAGTAAAAACTGTTTAATTTGAAGTATTTTATTTGCAATGTTTGTGCAGTATTAAGTAAAGAGCACTGAGATTAGAGATTAGATTAGAGTAACTGAAATTTGAGTACAATTTGTTTCAAATTTATCAAATATTTAATATAATATTTTCTTAATGATAGTATTTCTAACTTCCATTTAACTCTCAAGAACAATTATTTAGCTACAGTTGAAGGGGACAATTTGTTAAAGGAAAACAAAGTTTTAATTTAAAATTTTAATTTTAATTTATCAATAAAAATTCGACAATTGCTGAGCAAAATTTGGAAGCGCAAAATAAAACTTTCGATTTGTTCTAATTAAACGATTTTGCTAAAAACTGCCACTTAAAACTAACTTTATATAAATATTAATTTAGAGTATTCTTGCCAATATAGAATTCTTTTTATATGCAATATAAAGCTTTTAAAACATAAATAATTTAACATGATTGATTTGTATAAATTAAAGATAAAACGTATTAGCAATCTTGGCCGTATAGAAATCATTAATAATCAAGTTTGATTTTTATGAGGAATAGCAAAAATATTAGCATACTTGATTGTATAAAAGGTTTTTCAGAAACTACTTTTTTTTTATTTTACACGATTTTTTGTATATAAATAAAAGTATAAAGTATTAGAATATTAGCTCAAAGTATTAAAATAAAAATAATTTCACAAGATAGCAAAAAAAAACAGGAAACTTAGCAGTATATTAAAAATTAAATAAAAATATTATTATGGAATCATTATTAATAAAGATAAAAAGAAAAGTAATAAAGAAATTTTATGAGATTTTTGTTGCTAATGGCAACCAATCAGTAATCAGTAAAGCACTCTTTAAAAATGAAATACTTTTCATACATTTTCTTATTTATTTTTTTAATTATGAACATTTAAAATAATTTTACTGACTTTTTTCATTTAATTAATAGTACATAAAATCTTTAAATTCCTTATTAAACTGCAGCAATCAAAAACTAGCAATTAGAGTTTAGGTTGTCGATCTGCTTGCTGAGCTGGAAACTCGCTGCAAGTTGGAAAATTTCGCTTTGATCTTGCTGCTGTGCTTAAGGAGCTTTTTACGCTTACAGGACAATTATAAGGAGACGTAAGGGGGCAAAAATGAAAGGAACAAAACGAGAAAAAAAAAGCGAAAAACGAAAAACGCTGCCGTTTGCTTGCAACTGTCGAAATGTTCATGCCACAAGAGTTTGCCACTAAATTCGAACAATGATAAATATTGATTTTGGTAGCAACAATTGTTGAGGTGGCAATTGCTTTTAAGACCTCATCACACACATATACATGACATATGGACTCGCGTTGATGGAGAGACTGAACTGTCCTGTCCTCATGACCGGTCTAGAGTCGAGTCTCAGTCTCAGTCTAGAGTCTAGACGTTTCCACATAAAAGCCGAGCTGCTGCTCACACGGCCGTGTCTGACACATTTTTTGTAATTATGCGACAGATTCGTTTTGAGTTCTTTTCACGCTCTCTCACTCTCTCTCTCACTCTCTTTTTCTGGCTTCAGTTCTGTGTCGTGCTTTGTTTTATTTCGTTTTTGTTTGCCGGGCTCTTTTTTTTTTTTTGTCGACGCTTTTTAATGGCAGCGCTTTGCGTGCCTAATTTGCAGCGCACACGGCGCACATTAATGAGACGCGGACCCGACCCAAATTTTTGTTGTTTTTCTTATTTTGCCAGCTGCAGTCGGATCTGAAGCTGAATCTGAAGCTTAAGCAGAGCTGAAGAAGAAGACGGAGACGAAGACAACGACGACAACAATGCGTTGCGAACAATGCAAGAGACACAACACGCTGATAAGAGGCAGGCAGCTAAGAAATTATATTGCTCATACGACCCGTATGTGCGAGTGATTAAATAGGCCTCGAGACTATGTGTGTGTGTGTGTGTGTGTGTGTTTGGTAATGTGTGCGTGGTATGTGGTATGCGTGGAGCTGAATTCAATTTCAACGCTGCCATTTAAATGTCACATTAACATGATAGCAAGATTTGCCCGCAACTCAAAAGCACTTTAAATACTCTAACTCCAATTTATTGGCTGCATAACTTGCATAGCAAACATTTTGATGCATTTCAAGAAAATTAAAATGTAAAATTACATTTCTGAATTGTTTTATTTAATATGGGAAATTGAGTGAGCATGAATTTAAATAAATATTTTACAATATTAATGAAAATATGAAATTAAATTATCGATTTGTTTTTATTTAGTGTCGTGAATTAAGATTATGAAAAATTCATTCATTCATTCACTATAATTTTTTTTTGGTTAGCTTAGCATTACGAATTTTTGTTTTTAAAGAAAATAACTATTAATCATATGAGATAAATACTTGATGAACTCTTCATTATAAAGGCAAAATATAATGTAATATCACTAAACTGTTAAAAGATGTGTAATATTTCCTCTTCACTAATGGACTTATAATCTGATCAAAAATTCATTACGCATTTGTAATAATAACAGTAATAAATATATATCATATAACTTAAGTAGTATATTAAACACAAATAGCTTCTCTTGGAAAATAAATTGTACATTTGCTGAAATTAAAAGGGTGATTATATATTCGCTTAACGTTTTTCTTAAGTATTATAAAAGATATGACATATTACCTCACTAATAGTTGACTTATAATATGAACAATAAAAGGTATCAATGCAAAGAGTATTTTGACAAATTAGCGAGAAGCTGAATTGTTAATAAGAAAAACTTCTTCTCTTTGACTGTGAGGAGGTGAAAGGTGATCTATGCATTGTGAGAATTGTGAATGCCACGTTTGCTTCAGACATGGAAAATTAATTGCTGTGTTTTGCATGTGTGGGAGTGTGAAAAACGTTTAAACGCATAATGCTTTAGATGCGAGCATGTGACAACTGAAAAGAAAAGGCGAAAAAGAAAAAGAGCAACGAAGATAGCTAAAACTGAAGCTGAAAATAAAACCAAACGCATTGCGACATCAACAATCAGACGGCAAATATGCAGACAAACAAATGACACACAAATCTGACATATTACCCTGCAAGTGTGTGCGTCACGTGTGTGTGCGGGTGCGGGTGTGTGTGTGCGGGTGTGTGTGTGCTTGCAGGACAAACAAAAAAGGCGCAAACATGAAATAAATTTCGTCACTTTGCTTCGTTGGCGTGGCTTATTATTTTTTTCTTTTGTTTTTTGCTGGTCTGATGTCAAACGTGTCGCCGTCAGAGTATGTGTGTGTGTGTATGTGTGTGTGTGTGTGTGTGTGTAGAGTGTGTGTGTGTGTGTCACAGTTAGTGCAACACATGTAACTGTGACATATTTCATTTAGCTGGTTTTGGACATTCAAATGAGTCTCTATCAATAAATATAAAATGTATTTATCGATGTGTTCAGCAATGTAGTTGGCAAGCTCAATTAAATGTTATATTAATAGACATACATAGAAATATTATATATCTAGTTGACAACACAATTTTAGCTTTATGAAACTAACACGAACTGCATAACATTTGTTTTTCTTAACTCGCATTGGACTCAAAATAGTTGCATGCGATTTTTTTAGTGTTACGTTGCCTTAAATAAATCATTTAACAAATTTTGAATTAGTTTGTTATCAATTAACTAAACTAACTACTAAACTAAATTATATCTTAATTTCCTAAAATATATCATTAATTGAGTGTAGTACTAGTAAAGTAGCAAGCAATTATTTTGAGTTTCATGTGAGTTACGAGTATTTATTAAGAAAAACAAATGTTATGCAGTTCGTGTTAGTTTCATCAAAATACCATATTTACAACTTGTTTTATTTACAAAATTATCAAATTTACAAAAATGTTAAAAATTAATTAAATTTATAACTTAAAATCATAGATGGAAAGTATGTACATAAAATAGTAATTTCTTAGTTTATTATAAAAATCTAAAAAAAAAAACTTAAAATGATGATAAAAAAAAAATAAAAAAAAAATTTGTAATTTTTGAAAGGAAAATAATTTTTTGCCATACTGTACGTATACGTAGTTTCAACGGCACATTTAGGCTATGAAATTTGTTGCGTTTATCAAAGTTGAAAAATTGTTAGAAATGATTAATTTTATGCTAAATATGATTTTTAACAATTTTTAAAAATTTTATAGATATTTTTAACTTCATTTATAATGCTTATTAAATTCATTTTATATCATTGAAACTTTAAAAAATAAATTTGTTATATTTTGCACTCTTTACATAGTATATATTAAAGGTAGTACAATATCAATATGTAGCCATTAGTATATTTTAGTATTTTTTGGGCACATTAACTAGTTTTTTGTAGGAATATTATCGCACTGTTTTGCACTTTTTTTTAGTTTATTAGTTACTGTGTTCTACTCATTAAATTAATAAAGTAAATTTTAATTTAAAAAATTCTTAATAATTATATTTGGCATTGAATGAATATTTGTTAAGTAATTTCCACTTTGATAGACCATAAATATGCAACAAATTTGATAGCTTAAATATGCCATTAAAATTACGTATACGTATAGTATGACAAATAGTATTTTGCCCAAAACAGCGACAAATTGCTGACAGCTTGATCGATTGCCGTCAAACACGCTTCGCTACGGATCTTGCCAACGGTTTTAACTATAATTGAGACTCATTCGTCTGAGGTGTGATCAAGTTGAAAGGCCGTTTAATTGCAAAGTGACACGAAAAGCAGCAAAAAGTGATTGCGCTCGGGGTCATGACGGGTCGCCAACGCGTTAAAAAGGGCAACATTTATCACCATTTGAGTTGTTCGTTCGCTTGTTTGTTTGTTTGTCTTGCGTTGTGTTGTGTTGTGCGGTTAACCCATTTAATATGCTATGTTATTGGGTGATTTCATAAATATTTATGGAAACGTTACGCTTTACGCTCTGCACAGCAGAATTCCCTTCGAATTCATTCTTCGATTTTGGCTTAAATATCAATAAGGGCAAAGAACAACAAAATACAAAACAAGAGGAAAAAAAAATAATCACAAGGACATGAAGACATTCACAGGTCACAGGTTGGGTAAAGGTAAATAACATATTTGCTTTCAAACGGAAGCAGGATTAGATTACTTACATTTCGATGTCATTTCGATGACAATTTGCACGTTTCGTCATCTGATGCGGCAGCTAAGCCTGAGCATTATGCTGGCTGGCATTTATTTCACATTTTAAATAATATTCCAAAAATAAATAAACCTCAAACAGTGAATCTTTTTGATCACAATTTTCGAAAATATTACAGTCAAAGATAAATAGTAATGCATTTTATGTTATATATAGTATGTAAATATTAAAGAAATTTAACAAATGTTATGTTCTACGTAAAGAGCATACAGAAATGTTATGCTCTAAGTATTACAGAAATTTACGTAGAGCATCAGTATCAGTAAAGAATCATTTTTTTTTTACATTTTTTTATTGTCTTTGTTTTCAATTTGTAAAAATGAAAGAGTCTCTTCCAATAATTATGTAAATATAAATAATAATATATGAAAATGAAGTTCAAGTTTCTAATAAAGTGTGAATTTAGATATTGACGAATTATTTATTAATATTAATGTGAACATGGATTTTTAGAGAGGAGGAAGTGTGACCTTAGCTACTGCAGCATTATTCATGTCAAATGAATATTAATAAATTAATATAAATTAAAATTTATATAACATATTATATGAAAATGATGTTTCTTATAAAGTGCCACTTTTATTATTGACGAATTATTCATTTAATAGTAATATTCATATTGATCTTAAACTTCGATCTCATTTAATAAATTGCGCACAATTCTCTTTAAAATCTAAGATCAATATGCCTTTAGTATAATTATAGAATGTTTTCTTTCGCTTAATTCAAAAATATTACTTTACTTATTTACGTACCTTGCTTGCACTTGCATCTTGTTGATTTAGTGTCCTTCAACAGCTTCAACAGCTGTAACAAGTCTGATCGTGCACTGTTAATACTTACATTAACATTATAGATCTAACAACATACTTCATAGAACTGCAAATAACAGAAGTCTGTAATCAAAAGCATGTGAATAGCTTAAACGTAAGTGTGAACAGGCAGCTGTTATTGCAATATCAAAGAAGGCAAATTAATTACAATAAAAGTAATTGAGAGCAGCATTTAAGTAAATTTTAGTTATTTATAAAAGATGTAAAAAAAAGATGTTTATTATTTATTTCCAAAGCGCTTGCTGCAAAGCGAAGTCGCCAATGCCTTCATTTAGTTATATTTGTAGTGAAAATGCCAGAATATAAACGATTAACTATGCTCATCGTTTGCACAATGATAATAAGTTCTCGTAACAATAATGCGAACATTTTGTCAACTACATACTATATATAGTATGTTATATATAGCATTGTAGTCGGAGACTTGCCAAATTAGATGATGGCTGTCTCTCTGGCGAATTGAGTTCCAAGTTCAAGTGCCAATGCGCTGTCGAAAAGTTGCCTCTGTGTATGTGTTTGTGTGTTTGGGTGTGTTTGTATTTTAGTACAAATTGAGTTTAAGCATCAAGCCGTCTGTTATTGTAGTTGTTGTTGCTGTTGCTGTTTATAAACATAAAACGCTGTAACTTTGTTGTGCTGGCTTTTTAATGGCTTTGTTTGCCTCTGGCCTCTGAGTTGGTTCTCCTCGCTGACTGGCTGGCTAAAACAAAACCGCAGCATATAAATTCATCATAAACGTCGACAATATTACCTAAATTGACATATGGCCACACACATACACACACACACACACACACACACACACACACACACACACACACACACACACACACACACACAGCCGCACTCTCACACCGGCTGCAGCAACTTTGTCAGGAACTTTGCAAGAAGTTTTTTTCTCTTCACCTTTTTTTTTTGCTGCTGCGCTTGTAAGTATGCCCCAAGGATATGCACTGCGATTTAATCAACTGTGCGGCATACGAATCTACCTCTAAAATATCTCTGATTTATGTTAATACATTTGCGGATTGTTGTTTTATATTTCAAATCAAATGACACCAGACTAAGTGCTGTTTTATTTAATTAGGTTTAACAAATTAATGAAAAATAAGAGGAACTACTTTAATGCATTTTAATGGCTCAGCAATTTCAATTTTATTTAGTTATTTCTTGCATATAGATAAAAATAACTCGTGGTACACACGGTCGTATACGTAACCACTTATCATTTAAGCTGTGACTTCAAGAAGAGTACAAGAATACAAGAAGGAATGCAATTAGCCAATCGAAATGCAAGCGTGCGATAACAGAGAGCAAGCAGCGCTGCCGGCAGAAGCAGCGCTGCCGGCAGATGCTGTTACAGCGTTACATTAACATTAACATTAGCTGCCTGCTGCTCCCAACATAATTTTTACAGTGAAGAAGCTCTGTTATAATTTTAAATAGAGGCGTCTGACTTTCTTGTATTGAATTTAAATACATATAAAAAAACGATTTTCTTTTAATGAATGTGAAAATTAAATTACAAATCAAAAACAATTATTCAATATTTTTATAACGAATTTTATAATAACGATAACGAATCGCAAAACCTTGTAAAAAATGACAATACAAATTTTTCTAGCGATAAATAAATATTGGTGGATTTTGATTTGATTATATTTTATGATCTTATTTTTTATAATGATAATTATTCTTTGATTTATTTGGATTATTAATTAATAGTATTTACAGCACTTTATTAATCAAATGTTTTAATTAAAAAGAAGAGGTAACTCGAAGTGTAATGTTAAATATGAAAGAGTAAGGCCATTAAAATATGTAAACATTGTCTGGGTGTGAATTGTGGACACTGCGGTCAACTAAGCCAAGACACCAAGAAGACAAATAATGACGAAAAATAGGTTAATGAAAGTTTATTATTCAATTGTTGATTTAGTTGCAATGTTGCAGCTAATTGCAGGTGAACTTGTGGCAATAAAAAGTAACCGCAGCTACCCGAAGGCTAAGCTATGATGACTAAGCTGAACAACTTTGGCAAATTAACTAAAAGCATAAAGCGTAAATCAAATTAATTTAGGCGACGGCGGCAATAAAGGTTTATCATACGGTCCAAAAGTACCAATGACAATGACAAAATTTTTTTTCTTCTTTTTTGGAGGACAAGGACAATCATCAATGATTATGAGTTTGATGCTGTTGCTATTGCTGCTGGCGGTCATGACGCAGCTGTTGCTCAAACCGAAGCCAAAAGCGAAACAGAAACTGAAACCGAAACCGTAACCGAAAAACCAAAAAGCGAAACTCAAATTGAGCTAAAACTGAAAATGGACTGCCGCCGGACATCGGCTTTTGTCTATGTAAATGAGATGGCGCCTTGCAGACGCGTGAAAGCCAAAGTAATCTAAAAGTTGTCTCTCATTTATTGACAATTTGTTTCAAAATAATTGCCAATAGCCGAGCCGGACCATCAAAAGGATACGCACAGCTCAGCCCAGGCCAGGCAAGGCCAAGTCGACAAGTCGACAAGTTCAAACCCAGACAGCGTCATGTCAGCTCAGCGCAATTTCATTGGCAGCTGACGAACGAAATGTAAAAGTCAAAAATGACAAAAACACAAAACTTAGACTGAGACTGAGGCTGAGACTCTGACTCTGACTGAGAATCACTTCGAGGTCGAGTTCAAGCAAGTTGACCAATAAACACGCATTTCCCCAATTGCTGACAATTGCATATTAACGCAGACACTTTCACAATATCAAAGTCAAACACCTTCTAACGCGCAATAAATGTTCAATTTTAGCACTTTACTCGCAAATTAGCGATGCCTTAGCAATTGATTTGTAAAGTTGTCTATGATTGACTGAAAGATTGTATTAATTAGTTGATTGACTGACTGATTGATCAGCTAATTAACTGATTTGACTGATGATTTGCTTGAATATTTCTAAAGTAAATAAAATATTAAATATTTGCATTGTAGATGTCTGTGATTGATCGATTGAGCAATCAATCACTATCAATCAAGATTAAAACTATGCAAATTGACTTAATTCAGATGCCAACCGATCCATCCATCTTTAACATTGCTTGATTGACGAAGTAATTGATTAGCAACTGCTTAGTTGAGCAATCAATCACTATCAATCAAGATTAAAACTATGCAATTTGACTTAATTAAGATGGCAACCGATCCATCCATCTTTAACATTGCTTGATTGACGAAGTAATTGATTAGCAACTGCTTAGTTGAGCAATCAATCACAACCAATCAAGCTAGGAACTATACAAACAGTCAAATATCTTTGCAATTTCTTGATTAATAAAAGGATTGATTATGCATTTTACACCAATGCAATCAATCACCATCAATCAAGCTGGGAGCTGTGGAAATTGTCTAAATTGATATGACAAACAAACCGATTATCTTTGAAATTGCTTGATTGACGAAATTATTGATGATCAACTGCTCTGTCAAACAGTCAATCACTATCAATCAAGTCACTAACAATGCTAATTGTCAAAACTAAAATTATTTTATAAATTTCTCGATTGATAAAGTGATTGATTGTCGACTGTTCAGACAAGCAATCAACCACTATCAATTAAGTCATTTACTGATATTGTCGCAAAACTTTATTTTATTTGAATACTAACGTTCATTTGATTATCATTTTAAATTATGTACACACTTAAAGTATTTACATATGTACACATACATACATTAGTATGTACACAATTAGTAGTGAGAAAAAGAATGGAGGAGCAAGATCACATTTTGAGTTTAAATAAATAAAATTAAAAAACTATACAATAATAATAATATAATTCTGCCACAGCTATATTTGCTTAAAGACTGTTTCAAATCAATGCATATCCAATTTTTGTTGAATTTATTTGTTAAACTTTAAGCACTCAACCCAAGATGCATGTAACTGTTATTTGGCAAATTCTGTTGTGCACAACACTGAGATACTTCTCTCTCCAGCTGCTCTAGTTTTTATACGCTACTTTGAAGTTGAAGCAGCTATAAAATAGTATTGTAATATTTAGTGCGCCACCTGAAAATCAAAGCAAAAGCAAATCTGTTTGACAAACAAGCGATATATCTATATAATAAGTATACATATATACATATATACCATAAATATATCTGTTGCATATGGCTGAGTGAATTGAGTGCTGCTCGCAATGCAATAGGAAATCCACACAAGAGTTTTGTCATCGAAGCGAATAAGCGGCTTGTTGCTACTTTTGACAAAAACACATGTAGCATGTAGTATGTGACTGGTGAATACCCTACAAATGTTTAACCATCAAATGCGCTACCTTTCGCCACACAGAATGCGAACGTTAAATTTGTCCTTGTCCTCGCTTGACGTGTATATCGAACGGTCGGATATTACATGCATTTTATAGCTTAGTTTTCACTTTCATTTTACTTAGTTTTGCAGTGATTTTCCTTTTATGCGGTAATTGGCTGCAAATGTGCCTTTAATATGACCCAAGCCACACTATATGCGATACTTTGTGTATTGTGATATAAGCACCGCACATCGATGATAGCTTCTATGCTTGTGTGAGTTTACGATGTGTCTGTGTGTGTGTGTGTGTGCATCGCAAACTTAACGCTACATTTACAGCTTAACAACTGAGCATAGAAAGCTCAGCACAAAAGTGATCTGATATGGCGACATTGTTATGATCCTTAAACATTTAAATTTCATCGGATATTTAAATCTTGGACATGAGTAAGACAACATTTATAAATTTAAATTAAAGCTTTACACAACAAATTGTAAGTTGAAAGTAGCCAAAATGAAAGTTAAACACAAGTTTAGTATTTCAATTTAATCAGTGTAATGTTTAGTTTTTAAAATATATACAAAAAACAACCGAAAACTTTACAAATTTAAAATAATTAAAATTTAACATTCATAATATTAACAATTAACACAGTTTTCTAATTAGTTAATTGAGTTTATTAACTTTCATGATTGCAATTGTATTTAAAAGAAAATATACTACAACAAATATTTATTTAAAATAAGGAAACTGATGTTTAAGTTCGACATTTGAAATTTATTAAATGAAAACTACATTCAGATTTGTTGCATTTAAATTTGAAATTATTTATTTAAGGAACTCATCAAATACATAAAAATGCAAATATACATACTATTACCAAATAGTTGTATAATAATTACAATTAAATAAAGTATAATATTACAGCTACTTAAATTTAGCAACTTCATTCTTATTTGTTAATTTATAATAATTTAATGCTTTCTTTTTAATATAAACAAACTACAAAGAATATTACCTTAATAAATTTAAATTCAAAATATTTCTATAAACTTATTTGATATATTTGAATATAAATTTCTTATTCAAAATGATTTTCACATACTACTATAACTAACTTATGAATAAAATTGTAAATTAATTTCTTACATTCTGTTATCCATGTCAGCTGCAAAATTAATAAGCTTTCGACTCGCGTTCAATGATCAAATAAATACATTTCGCAATTACTGTTAATTGGAAACGAAACTTAAGCATTTAAGCGCTTTGATATATTATTTATATATAGTATACATATGTATTGTATATACGAATGAATGTAATATATGTGAATGTGCATTTCGAGGAATCACAACGAAATTGAAAATCACATTTAAACGTGAACGCTTTGTGTAAGCCGCCAAAAAGCCGATTGACTTTTTTCCTTTAATGCGCCGTTTAAAAAACACATTTTCAAAGCAGAGCAAATATTAAGTACAATCGTAATAATAATAATCGTAATGCATTAAATAAGCAAATTGTGAAAGTGAATATTACATTAAGCTTTGAGCTTAAATGAATAACAAGTAAATTGCATAACTAACAAAATGCAATTTATATATTATATTAAATTAGCAAGCAAATATGTAGTCAAGCATAATTGAAATTGCAAATTTGATGAGCGTAAAATTTGACAACAAATACAAACGCACTCAAGTAAATTTCGATTGTGTCTGACTGACTGAAACTGTCAAACACAATTGACACATGCAAAAGCTAATCAATTTATTTACAACAAACCTCTGAAAGTTAACTTAGTGTGTGTGTGTGTGTGTGTGTGTGTGTTTTAAGTTAGTCAAGTTTGGCACTAATTAAACGAATCCAGTGAAGCGATGCGATGCGATGATGCCAAATACTTGCCCTGCTAAGTATGCTATACTTTTTGCCATGTCTATGCTAGATGAATGAACTTCACAGCTGGCAAATAGAGCTTTAGGCTGGCTTTACTCGCATTCCCATTGATTTTGCATAAGGCCAAGGCCAACGCATAAAATCACAAGGCAGCGAAATTGAGCGTTCTATTAAATTTGTTCTCCTTGTTTTTTTTTTTTTTTTTGTCGTGCTCGTCTAAGATAACTTTAATGGCGTACAAAGCATTTTGCGTCTTGCATGCGTATTTGCACTCTCGCAAGTATTTTGATTGGCATTCAAGGTAATTTACTTTGATTAGCTTACAGTTTACACCCAAGCAACACACACACA
This sequence comes from Drosophila kohkoa, assembly GCA_019972355.1. Lineage (NCBI taxonomy): Eukaryota > Metazoa > Arthropoda > Insecta > Diptera > Drosophilidae > Drosophila > Drosophila kohkoa. Next base: position 1,901,399 of record BJEL01000062.1, on the reverse strand, counting down.
CACACTCGCACACTCGCTGGCAGACATTTGAATTTCAGCCGCATCTGCACCTGCAAAAGCCTTGTTAAATTCTAATAAAAATAATATTGTTATCATTTTCCTTCATTACTTTTACTTTCTTTCTTTCTTTGGTTGTTTTTTTTTTTTTCTTTTCTCGACGCTCACATGCGGTGTAAAATTTTATTGATTGCCGACGCGTCGTTGGCATCGTTGGCACCCACACTTTTGGCAGCCACTGTTTTGGCTAACTCATTTTGCATTCGAAAATCTATGTACATGCGAGTTCTCTTCCCTCTCTCTCTCTCTCTGATTCTGAGTTGGAGTATGAGTCTGCATCTGATTGTAATTGTAGCTCGAGTGTGCTCAGCAATATTTGTAAATTACTTTGTGTTCTGCATTGTTATTTTACAACTCAAGTTTTGTTTTGCCAAATGCCTGGCTAATTGAGCCAATACAAATTGATAATTGACTGCAAGCTGTATGCATAAGCTCCTCAAGTTGCACACACGCAGCAAAACAAAAGTTAATTGAAAGCCAATATTTTCCGATAAATACAACAAAATACTATACCTTCAATGAAGTACACAAATGGTATATTATTTAAGGTATGGTATTTTTCAGTAAAATAATAAGAAACTGAAAGCCAATATTGAGCAGGTTTTGTTTGAAGATAAATAAAACAAAATACCATACCTACAATAATTTCCCATTTTACTTGCACAAATGGTATATTATTAAAGGCATAGTAGCAAAGCATCAAGCCAAAAGCCAACATCGAGAAAATATTCCTTTTTAGATAGATACAACAAAATACCATATCTTCCAAAATATACCATTTAAGTTGCACGAATCGCATATTATTGAAAGTTTTCTAAAAAAAAAGTATAAACTCACACGTATCAACACAATAGTTTTTCTTTTTCTTAGATAAATACAGCAAAATACCACTCCTTCAATAATATACCATTTTAATTACATATATAGTAACTTGCACAGATGGTATTTTGTTGTAGTTGTCTAAAAGTGTATACTCCGACACCCACGCAGCGAAACAATATTTGTACTATTTTTTGTTTTAGAAAATACCATACCTTTAATAATATACCATACTCGCACGTACACGGCTTTCAGTTATTTATTACGTATACGCAAGAAATTCATTAGCAGACAACACATTTTATGTGCTACACAAACGATAGATAGTTCATAGCAATTAACCTACATCCAGTTGAGTTTTATAAATAAATTTCTGCCTTTACTTAGCCTTGTTATTTGCAGCCGTTTTAAAACCTGTTGACGCTTTGAAGTCATATAAATTACGTACCAAAAATAGCTGATAGCTAAAGGCAAGCCAAAACCTGCGGCTTCATTACGCCACATCGAGAATTTAAAGTAATGTATTTTTGACATCATTATGCGCCGCTTGTAGTCTATACACTTTAACACACACCCACACACACACACACACACGTGCAAGTGGGTGCTAGGGGAGGGGAAAGAATTTGGCGAGGAACTAAAATAATTGGCAACCGGATGAGGCATCGCTTGCCAAATTTGTGCAATAGAAATTTGTTAGTGGCATCCAATTGGTTTTACTGGTTTCACTATTGAACCATTTGAGCCCAGGCTGTGGCTTAAACTCCAATCCAATCCTTCGAACCTGCCTTCTCAGACTGTTCCCAGCCTTCGTTCCTTAACTGTTCCCACTTAATTGCGCTCTCTTAAACCCTTATTGCTGGCTCCCCAACCGTTATTTGTTGTCTACCTAAAACTGTTCCCAGTCTTTCCCCTAACTGGGGACAGTTTGCATTGCGACTGCGCGGATAAATTTCCCCTCGACAGCGATTTATGAATGAAATCAAGTTTACGAATGGCCAACGAGGTCGCGTACTATGCCGCTGGGAACAGTTTGAACTTGGAAGCAAACTCTTGCCACGCAAAGTTGCTTAAACTCTGCGCTTCTGGTTGCGTTCTACACACAAATATAGCGTGTGGCATGTCCCGGTTGCGGTTACTCCAAAAACTCCAAGGTTCATTGACTCGCAGCTTAATGATAGAGGCGCTAAGCTGCCCTAAAGTCGACTTAAGTGTGAGCCTCAACACCGAGGTGAAGGTATAGCATACAACAAAACAAAACAACAAAACTAAAAACAATCAACATAAGTGACTCTTAATTGCAGCGCAAAGAAAAGCTAGAAAAGCTAGATTTTCTATTCTTCATATGAAAGCTGACAGTGAGATCGACTTATAGAGGAAATATCAATGATAAATTCAATTACATTAATAAAAGATATACTTCACATAAGCAGTACACATTTTTAATCAATTGTTCGAGCTATCAAAATGTTTTACAATCTTTTGCAATACTTTTCATTAACTGATTTATGGATCAATTTATTTTTCTTCTTTTTTGAGCATTGTTAAATATTTTGGAAGTTTCAGAAATTTGCAACGATCCTGTTTAGAAATTAGCTTAAACAAATTTAAAAATACTTGTGACTAACATATAAAAATCAATTAAAAGCTTTGTATTATTTAGCCACTTAAAGTCATATAAAGTAACTATTCAATTTTGAAATTTCCAGCCAGAAAAAAATATCTGATTATAACTTAAGCAAATTTGATTTATAAAATACATTATTGTTTAATCAATTTTTATATTTCCAATTGAATTTAATTTTTTTTACTTTTTATTGCTCGAATGATTTAATTGTAAATTATTGTTGACTGCCAAAAAAAATAAAAAACTATCCTTTTGAGACTTAAACCAATTATAAGTATTAAAATGTTTGCTAGTTATTACGATTTCAACGATAAGTAAATTAATTTGTTATCTAATCCAAGTTCACAAGCAACGTGACAAGTAACTAGTTTAGTAATACATTATTTCGACATCTTTTAAATTTATTTCTCTCAATTATCATTGGCCAATCCAGAAGTCTAGCGTTTTAAATATGTAGTCTAACGATGTCGTCGTCATCTGTTCAAGTCGAATACGCAGAGGAGACTTCCCCAAAAAATATGATTGGTGGTAAAGAATGGAATGTTCTCGGTTTGTATTCTTTTTTATGACACCCCGGCTGCTGACAACTTTTATGGTCTGTAAAAAAATCACACATAGTCTCGGTTCTAACTACATATCTTAATATTACTTCGTAGTCCCCTCCTGTCAAAGCCTGCGATGTGTGCCAAGGCTAACAATACAAAATTGATTAAATGGCACTCACTCTCTCTAGTCTCGACGACGAATTCAAAGTTCAAATCGCCTGAATTAATAATTTTATGTCTCTCGTTTTTTACGATCAGTCCAATTATTAAAGACAAAATTAAGTCTGCTTTGGGAAATCTTAAAAAGAAAAACAGGCTCTCATTATTTTTGTGAAATATCAAATTTAAAAAATTAAAACTTTTAAATTTACAGTTCGAATTACATAGACTTTAAATTGCTGAGAATATTTGTATTTTCCATTAATGCTATTTTACAAAAGTATGAAAATTGATTTTGATTTTTCTTTAGTTTTTTTTTAGAAAGTATTAAAATGAGCATTTAAGTTTCCTTTGAGATATTTGCCATAAATAAATGCATATTTTTAAGACTGTATATCATCAGAAGTTTCATTAAATTGCGTCTCATTATTCACTGAATTCTCTATTCTTATTGCAAATCTTACGATTTATATGTAAGATCTACTCTTCCCTTTATGCGAGGGGCATTTGTAAAATTAGCTGCAGTTTGTCAAAGTATTTTTCTTCATATTATTTATATTATTACAAAAGTTTAAGTTACTTACAATATATTCAATACTCAATTGAAAAGCAAATATGAATAAATATTTAGTAAAGGAAAAATAGATCATGAAATTAATAAAAATACATATCAATAAATTTGTTTTTCAATATTTCCTGTGATTTCATAACCTGCTTAAGTAGGAAAACAAATTGATAATGAAATAAATAAAAAATATTGCTTAATACATTAGTTAAAAACATACATGGATAAATATAAAAATGGAGTGTTTCTTAAACTATCTTTGATACCTGGCCATATTCACCTTCATCAAATAAAAACATGAAAATTAAAACAAATCTATTTTTTATTTATTTGTCCCTTTAGAATTGATTAAGAACATTGATTGAACTTTTACTAATTCAATCAATTTATTGATTAATAGTATTCAGATATAATATTTCTTGAAATTCAATTTGAACAGCCCTTCATTAGGTATTATTCGATCCACTCCTGGTTGTGTGGCCACCTATATTACGCATACGCAATGTGTTATGTGTTATAGTCTTAAGCACGCCACATATTCACTTGGTCGGCCATAAATAGGGCGTGTAGCCAGTATGTAGCACTGTTATATTAGTAATCTAAATATTACTGTGCTTTATTTATGCACATTTTGCGGTCGTATTCGGAGATTCGCATACACAAGTGTGCTAACATATAGCAAGGCATATATTTCGATTCGAAATGCACAGGCGACGCCATTTCGGTGGCCATTTCATTGGGCGTTCTGCATGTGTGTGTGTGTGTGTGTGTGTGTGTGTGTGTGTGTGTGTGTGTGTGTGTGTGAACCGCACCCGCAAATATATTTCACTTAAAATAATAAACTTCGAATGCCGCCGCCTGGCCATATGTGTGCTATCGTCGCGCAATATGGAAAGAGCACTTCGAGTGTGAGGGAAAAGGCCTTTTGGCTGAGAGTTCGCTGCACTCAGGCGACAACTACGACGAGAGTACTACGAATAAAGCTCCCAATGCGCCCAAAATACTCGTCGAACCAACAAAAACAGAAAATGCCCTAAAAAAAAGAGCGAATAAATTTGCGCTAGTCAAGTGTGCACGACTTTAAGACACCTAGCGAAATGCGTTACAAGTTTAATACATACTATGATAGTATTATAGCTTTTATGAAACAAGTTATTTCCCCTACTTTTTGAGACTAAATCAATAAAAAAAAAAAAAAAAAAAATAATACTTATTAAGAATACATATTATTATAAATAAAAATATAATGAATATAATTAAAGCATAAAGAAGAAATCTTAGTAAAAAATGGAGCAATTTTTTAATTGAATTAAATTGCAATTTAAAGTCATTTGTTATTTTTACTTACTTATACTTCAAATTTTGTATACATTTTTGATTAGTTTAAGTTAATGATAAATATAAAAATTAACGTGTATAACTTTGATAAAGTTATTTCATTTTTGTTATAGTACACTAAACTTTATATATAACACTTATAGTTATTTCTTATAAATGGACAACGAAAATTGTTAATGTAAATTATACTTAAAATATTTTTTGGCAATCATCAGCGAGCATCATAATATAATCCAACAAAATAAACGAATTACGTTTGTTTTTGTCAAATGGTCATAGAAAATAAATTATGTTTCTTTCAAAAATATTTGACTTTAAAAATACTTGCAACTATTTTTATAATTTTTGCGAATGTAGAATTGAATAACTAAAATTTAAACAATGAAATAAAATGTTGAAGTTAAATAAATGAATCATTAAACTATCATCAGCAAGCAACAAGCAAAGGAAAATGTATTATTTTCAAATTTATCAAATACTCATGCATTTTTTTAAATACATTTGTTTCTACATAAAATCTTTCTTTTATGTGATTAAAAATCGAAATTAACTATCTATGTAGTAAGCAATAGTTGGGCAATCGTCAGCAAGCAGCAATATTATAATCGAAAAGAACAAACGCATTCTTGTTGTGCTTTACTTGGCAAGCACGTTGAGCATACACCACGCTTACGCTTACAGGCAGCCACATGTTATACATTGACTTGCAAGCAAAAGGAAACCCAAGTACTTAAGGTAGCATTCAAGCATATCAATAAATTGAGTCTGGGATCGATTCATCATAGCAGCAAAAAGAAACAGAACAGCAACAGCAACAGCAACAAAAACGAAACGAAACGAAACGAAACGAAACGTTGCTCGCTTGCAACAATAAACGGAAACGGAAATGGCAGCGACTACGCCATGGCAATGGCAATGGCAATGGCTGCAGTCTGAATTTAAAGAGACAAGCGCGGGTGAATATGAAATTCAATAAGTATACGCAGTGGTGTGCGCTGGCTCGTGATATCTGCGCGTGTGTGTGGCTTGTGCAAATCACATTTTGTGGCCGAGATTTTGGACGTGAAACCCAAAACGAATGGCATGAAATTTGACAGCTGCTTAACTGCATAACTTCTGTGTGTGTGTGTGTGCGTGTGGATGTCTGTGCTTGGGTTATGGCCATAAATGAATGGCTTGCCACAATGATTGCGTGGCCGAGACAAAAGTCACAGACACATCATCTAATTTAGTGGCCACCGATTGCCATCGTCCATGGCAATTTCAAGTTCATTCAAACGATTTACGATTTAAATGAATGAACCTAAAGCAAAAGCAAAAAACGCAGCGATTAACTTTGGCATTTTAGCCTAAGAAAATGGCGAGCATAATTCACTTAAAAGTTGCCATTTAATTATGCTTGCACTTACTCGCACGACTTTTGCCTTTCAGCAGACAAATGACCGCGAAGCCATTAAAGAAAATAAAAGTTGTAAATGCCACGCACAGGATATCAGCGAAAAACAATGATTCTAAAATGAGTAATATAATGTGAGGAAAACTTGTTGCGAAATTCGATTAATCAAATTGTTTTTAAGCAGAAATTCTACTCACCAAAATAAGTTGATTTGCTTCCCATTTCAAATTGCCTTTCATCACTTTTCCAATGACACGTTTCTCGCAGTCGAACACACTTCCAAATCTTTTATTTTTTTTTGTATTTAGAGTAGTTTTAAAAGTGCATCAAGAAAGTTAACTAGCTGACCAACGCTGCGTATGCGGAATATTGTGTCGCCTAAGAGTACTGGGGAATAGCTAATTCAGTTTGAAAAGTGCAAAAACTGCAATTTACTCGCAGTTCAATTGGCCTTGAACTATTTGCTATGTGCAGTCAGCATAAAATAACGAGAGACTAGCGAGAATTCGTGTTGTTTTAGGAAATTATTGTAAGCGCATATGTTCGTTTATTTTTTTTAAATCAAAGATAATTACGATAGACTTTTCGTAGCTGTGGCACATTATATGATTGGTGTAACGCAATAATTGAAATAAGAAAATTAGTTTTAGCTCAAAATTAGCGAGCAACCACATAGCATACGAATGCATATCAAGTATACGTCGCGTGTAATCTTTGCTACCTAAGATCAAGGCGAGCTTTTTGCTGTGTGTTTTTGGTCTTGAAATTGTTAAAATTCATCTCAATTTAATGCAATTTTTAAGAACTTTTGACAAAATATTAGAGACTAAACCTCAAGTCAAGTCAATCAATTCACATGAAATTTAAACGGGACGACTTTAGTTTATTAATTAAATAAAGCTAATCTGGTAATTTAATGTATTTACAGAACAAAGTTGAAAGCTCTCGAAAAAAATGTATTAATTAATTTATAAATGAACAGATTTTTTTTACTGGTTGTGGTGCAAAACCATAGAATTCATGGCATGTTAACTCGAGCGAATAAATTGGCTGCTGCCCAAAAACTGTTGACGGCACTCGCCGAAAAACTGCACTCGAGGAGGCACTGCGAATAATATTTGGTAGATGCAATAAAGATGACTGATTTTAATTGTCGTTTGCTGGCAAAGTCATTCAATTGCGAAATTTAGCAAAAACGCAAAATTAAAAAAAAAGAAACAACTTGGAAAAATAACACACGAAATGTGCTCATTTTTCAGGCACTCGAATGTGCCATAAACATTTCAAAATCCAGCAAAATTAACAAGAACTGTAAATTTGTGACAAGTGCCCCGTTATGCGGCATGAAATACGAGAATACAGAGAGAACAATGAACTAGAGAAAAAGAAAGAGAGAGAGAGAGAGAGAGAGAGAGAGAGAGGAGAAAATGAATATGGGTCGCCGCTGTGTTAAATTACATTTTCAGTTTGTGGTGTGGCAAGCGACAAAAAAAAAAGTACTTGTGAACCAAATAAAATCGTGAAAACTGCAATAACAGTGTGTGGCGCTGAAAAGTATGCTATAAAATTGCTGCCGGCCGCTGCTGATGGGCAGCACTGCCACAAAAACAACTTTCATTGTTGTCACTGCTTGAAAATTGCATGGAAAGTAATACGCAAATAAAGGCTTAAACTTCAACAAACACAAGCTCAACACACACACACACATGCACACACACACACATTGTGTATTTCAGTAATCAGAACACATGTTCGTGTCGTCACATTAATATACTTATCTTTTTCGACAACAATTGCAGCAGCTACAGGTTTATTATTCTGCCATTGCCACTGCCACTAAAATGCCATTAATATTTCATCAAGCAAATATTTCGCGTCGCTTCTCAAATTGGAATGAATGCGAATGGAGTGTGAAATATATATTGGAAATATTTGTTTGTGCTGTTTTAAGTTTCACCAATTTGTTCGGTGCGGAAAAGTCGTGTTCGTTTATATAAAAATCAAGGACTGTTGTCCTGCTTGGCTGTGACACTATTGTTTTTAGATAATTCTTTCACTTTACCTTTATATTTTATATCCGCTATCCATAGAAAAGTTGTGTTCGTTTACATGCTTGCAATTTGTCAGACAGGCAAATACTATTTCCTATTATATCCGACATGGTTGAGACACTTTTGATTTTAGGCAATTCTTTATACCTTTACTTTTACCTTTTTTAACTTTTATATATTTCATTTTCCCATTTAATTAACATTATATATTTTAGTCAATTCATTATTTTTTTTAACGTTTTAATGGTCAATGGGATATGCCAATTAAAATTGATTAAGCCAAAGACCAAAGCAGCCAGTGCTAGTAAATTTCATTTGTAATCTATGCTTTAATTATAATTATAATAAAAACATTATATGTTAATAATCTCCTTCATAAATTAATAGCTGTCAATTAAACGCCATAATTTGTTGACCACAAATAAATTGAATGAAAAATATGCAAACATCACTATCAAACGATTTCTTTTTTGTGGCACGATTTATTTTCGATGTTTTGTGCCGATGAAAAAATGTGCAGCGTAATTGGAGCATCAAGTTAGCTGGGATTGCGTTTGGTTGTCGTATAGCCAAAATATTTATTAACTTTCTTGCGCTCATCGTAAATCAAAACTTACAGAATCGCCAACAAAAGCGACATGTACCAACTTGGCAGCAGAAAAAAGCACGCTGTTGCCTGCACTTTTGCCTTAGCCAGGCAACCAAAAAAAAAAAAAAAAGAAACTCACACACAGAACTACATAAATCTCATAAGGGGCAAGCATAAAAAAATGTTGGCGATTTTCAACTTTTGTCGGACAGTTTTGCACGTTTGCTGCCAGCAGACGAACAAGTTTTATAGTTTTCACACATAAACTAGTTTCGTGTACCCGAAAAAACAAAACAGCACAAAATGTTGTAAAGAATGAACTCGCAGTTGTATCTATCTATCTATTTGTATTGCCAGTTATCAATTTAAGGTGACGAAATCATTGAAAAAAAAAATAAAGTGACTCTTTATTTAGTCAACAACTGCTGATTTATATTGCAGGACACGGCAGTCAATGTATACAAAATAAACATTGTCATACAATCTGTTTATTTTAGCGAGTTCAAAACATTTACTAAGCTACAGATTTAAAAAAAAACAACATTACGCATATTGCTTAATGCAGCTGCATTTTTTCAATTTATTTCAATTTGCATACTCCACCTGCTGCTGTGCAATCTAAACAAAATAAAAACTTGATTAGCAATTGTTGATAATTCAGCATGCTCGACTAAAAGCTTCCCTAGACAGTGCTATATTAAGCGTGAAATGGATTTAATTTTAAACTAAGCAAATCCTTGCACTGCTTGACGCGTAATTTCCATGTACTGCTTGCTGATACGACTAGATGTGCACTGCTTGTACTTAAGCACTGCTTTATTAACCATAAGCAGTTGAAGTTCAAGGCAATGAAATCGTAACTCGAAATTAATAATCCCAAAAACTATAGAACATAAAAATTGCAATTAATCGAAATTTCCGCTAATTAATACAAAAAGGTTAACCAAGTCGATTACGCCTGACCACTGAAAAACGTAGAGTAGAAGCTTATCAAAATGTTTTTCTTTTGCACTTTAGGTGAAGAAAAAAACGACAAACGCATTTTAATTAATAAATATGTAATGTATGTATTTTTGTATGTATTTAAAGTTTACGTTCTTTTGTTGTTGTTCTTGTTGTTGTGGAATTACAGTTTGGATTGGAATTTGCATTTAAAATTGAGCAAAAAAATAAGCTGCGCTTCACCTGAAAATGGCCTTCGGGACCGTAATCGAGAAATTTGTCGACTTTTTGTTATGCAGATGGACTTGAATGTTGTTTATATATAGTATCGATCTGGTGTAAATAAATAAATAGTATTAGATAGTATACAATTAGTGTGTGTGTATTATTTTAGTTTAGGCGCATAACAATAAAGTTATATTCACGTTTCATTTTTCTTTTTCTTTTCGTTTTTTGATTTTTATTTTTTATTCTTTTTTTTTGCTGTTGTGTAAACGAGATATTCGTTTTTTTTTTTTTTTTTTGTAATTGTATTTATATAAATTTATATTTATCAATTTGCTTGCTCGGCTCCGGCTGTGTGTGTGTTTTGTTGCAAAAATAATGCCTTTGCGAACGCCCAAAGTTTTTGTTTTTTTCGTTTTCGTAATTACATTATACAATATGAACTTTTTGTTTGTTTTTGTTTTGGTTACCTGCACATTAAGCGCTCGTAAATAAGTAATATTTTGCAATATTTATTTGTTTTTATTTTCTTTGTAACTTATATACTGGCGCGTCACTTTATTCGTTCATCTTTTGCATTTGTGGCTCGTCTCAATTATAGCAAAAATAAGCTCTCTTTAATATACTTAAGTTACATCATATATGTATGTACTTTATATTTGTTTTGTTTTGTTTTTCTTTCTTTTTGTTGCTTAACAAAAAAAATTATTGAGCATAATCAATTATTGTTCTTCATTATTACTTTTGTTGCTGTGGTTGTTTTTGCTGTTGCTGTATTAAATGTTGCTTATTGTTGTTTATTGTTATAATTTATTTAAATGGCATTGTTTTTTTACGTAATCAAGAGAACAGCGCAAATTGCAGTTTTCACATTTATTGTTAAGTATACACATTGATTTCTTTTTTGTTTTTGTTTTTGACGACATTACTTAAATGCATTTCGTTTTGTTTACCGTTTACTGTTAGCTGGTTTTTGTTTTGTTTTTTTGTCGCTTATAACAGGCAATATTTTAAGAACTATGCTATAAGTATTTGACATTCATTTAAGGTAATTTTATGCATTAATATTAACTATATATAGTACAAAGGAAATAATAATAATAATACACAAATTCATTAATTTAACGAAATCTCATCATCGTACAACGAATAATATTTTTTATCATATTTGATTTCCGTTTTTCTCCGTTTTTTTGGCATAATTGCAAATTATAAATGTAGTTAATAATTCAAATATAAATGTACATAAATAAAAAATTAGCATATCATATCATAAATTATTGCTGTCTCCGTCTGTATTGTGTTGGCAAATAAATTCCGATTCAATTCTTAAACATTATTTTGCCCCCTTCTATCTCTTTCGCACTCTTGCTCTCACTCTCTCGCTCTCTCTTTCACTCTTATGCACACACGTATTCTTACGGCCCGATTCGATTCGTTTTAGCTATATATAATGTTTGATTTTAAATACACATTAGTTTAACATCATTTTTGTTATTGTTTGGGAAACATTATAAAAAATGTAAAGTCGGGAATTTAAACATGTTTTCAGACATTATCTATGCTGCGTCTCTTTTCAATCTGTAACTTTATAATATTTTGATTTATACACATCATTATGGCGTTAATTTCATTGACCGTTGGCATATCTCTTGCCCGATTTATATTGTTTTCGGTTGGTAATGCGGCTCTCTACAGCTATCCTTGCACACACACATACGCATTCACCCATACACATACACATACACACACGCACACGCAAAACCTAAAATTCAGTCTTTTTCATATACATCAAAAACATAAATAACAGAAGGAAATAAAAAGCTAAACGAAACGTAATTAGAGCGCTAAATCAATTTGCCGTGCTTGTTGTTGTAGTAAGTACATTCTATGCTGCGAGTGCTTTAGTTGAATTCAAGATGAGTGAGTGAGTGAGTGAGTATTGTATTGTATTTATATAATTTCCGAAAATTGCATCCATTCTCCATCCTTTTAGGGGATTGCACTTATTAGTTATGGCTGAGCAGAATGAAAGTCGAACTGGGATCTCAACAAAAAAACTTTTCGTACCTCCTTCTTCATTATCTTCTGGCGTGCGACTGTTGAGAGGTTGAGTAGCGGTGCTTTGGGGCAGATTAGATATAAATTGGCGTCTCCTGGCCAGTGAGCAAGCGAAACATGGACGTGGGCATCGTTTTCATTAAAATCTGTAAACGAAATTAATACAGGAAGTGTAAGTTAGTTATAGTTTGTAAAGAAAAACAATTTAAAAGTAAACCCTCTTAATTAGAAAAACATTAAACACACGTTCATAAATGAATCAGTTAAAAAAATAATCCAGTAATATAGAACTAAGCCTTGTTTAGAATTATGTTTCTAATTCTAATCAGATTTTAGTGTTCTATTTATTAAATAAATCAAAGTTTTATAATATAACTTATATGCGGAATATGGAATCTATATTTAAAAAGACAATCAGTATAATTATTTTACTGCTGTATATTGGATTGATTTGTAAAGTATAGATTCCATATATTTATTTTTTCTTAAATATAACATTAAAATCTGCACACAAAATATAAATATAAGTATCAAACTATATGTATGAAGTATGATTAAAAATAAGATTTTCATCCAAACGATTTTATCAAAAGATATTTGTAAATGATTATAAATATTTAACAAAAATGGCTTTAGCTCAAGCCCTTAGACAAAGTGTTCTTTACATCTTTATATTTAACTTTACTTTAACATACACTTTTTTTAGATTTGAATTTATTACGTAGTTGATATAGTACAGCAATAAAGTACCATAACAAATTTGAGGGAAAGCTCATTCAGCCAAGCTCAATCTCATATTATAAGAACGTAAGTTCAATAATGAAATATTTTAGTTTTACAATTAAATCATAGCTACTCAAAGATCTAAAACAAAGTACATTCATAAATCGAGAATGGTTTTAGGAACAACACATTTGCTTATTCTAAATTTACCTTAAAATTTTGGCATTAAATACCGTATAAAGTTATTAAAATGTTTGCAATTTAAATATGCACAATAATGCCTGTATATAGCATAGACCATAAGCTTAGCTTATTCTATTCCTTTTATTCACTCACCTCGCCCACGGATGAGGAGAGCAGCTTGACAATGGTGTCATGCGGCACAGCCACAACGCTCTGGTTGTTGATCTCAATGATGCGATGACCGACTCGAACGCCGCCGCGTTCTGCGATGCCGCCACGCAACAGGCTGCAAATCTGCAACAAGCAAAGCAATCAAATTTCAATTCGAAATTGGAATTTTACATGAACAAGAGAAGAACTTACCACGCCATTCTGCACGCTAAAGCCAAGCTGAAAGAGCGCCTTGGGACGCAGTATTTTAACCTCGACAACAGGGGGGCAGGGCACAACGGTGAACTTAACGGCAGTTTGATTTTTGGCATTGCGTATGTAGCTTTGGCAGGTGGATAGCGGCAAACCGACCAGACTCATGCCATTGATGGCAATCAGCTGATCACCAATGTTCAACTGGCCACAACGAGCGGCCGCACCGCCCGACATCAGATTGGCAATGACCACCGTTGGCAGCATCGAACCCCAGCCGCTCTCCACGATGACAACACCGAGGATTTCGCCCTTTGACTTCGGCACCACGACCTCTTTTTGCAGTTCCTTTTTGGCAAATATCTCCAGTTCATCGCCAAAGATCTCCTGACTGTTGAGCACCTCCTGGTAGTCCATTTCCTTGGCCAGATTCTCGTTCTCAATGCCATTGGCCTTGAGGAACTCCATGTAGGCGACCTGAAACGCTTGGCCAATCGATTGCGCTATAAACTGCGCCTCGTCACTCTCAAACACATGGCATATCATCTTGGGCGTACGATTATGCTTGTTGGCCGAGCCGCTCTCCTTGTTGTTGTCCTTCAGCGTTTCGGCCGAGTCAGCGACATCCGCTGCGCCCGGACACGACGATGACAGCGTATCGAGGACAACGCCACCGCCGGCGCCGTTGGGGACAAAGCGACGACGCGCCATCAGCACCACAAGATCACCGATGTCAGCGATGTAGGAGATGGTGCGCAATGCGTGATCCATCATGATCTCCTTGAGGTCTGTGTTGAGCACCATTATCTTCTCGGTTGATATGAACAGATCCACTTCAGTGCTGGGCTGACTCTCGCCCTCCGGCGCCTGTCAAAAGCAAACATAATAATTGAATGAATAATGAAAATATAATACAAGAAGTATGTATAAAAAAGCAGTGTAATTCTAATTAAAATTCTTCTGCTTACCAAAGCCTAAATATGTCAAGGAGCAGCATGGGTTATTGTTTTAGTTTTGTTAAGGGTTAAAATATGGGGCGAGAAAAGCGAGACGCATTATAACGAGCACATTCTAAAGGTTGTTTAGAAATGATGACACCAAAAACTTAAGATTGCAACTTCATCTACGCACCTTGATACGCGACACCGCCTCCTCGGCCTGCATCATGCGCGTCGATTTTGTGGGCTGACCTTCACACACCAGCTGCGTGGAGCCCAGGTAGCGAGCTCGAAACAACACGCCCTCGATTAATACTTTGGGTTCCAATAAGCCTAGACAACGCATGGGTGGGGAAAGACAACGATTAGTTTTAAGTATTTAACCGAGTGTATTGTCTGCAAAAGGTGCTTAAATCAATAAAGCTAAAGTTTAATTTGCCTAGATGACATCGAAATTTCAAACACATCAAATATAATCTTGATCTTTAATCTTTGCAATTCCAAATGGAAAACTATTCGGTTGAATTTAAACTTAGTTTAAGATTTAACTCAAAACGTTATCACGAGGTAGGCGCAAACTTGTTAACTACACATTTAAAACATAATAACAAATCAGACAAGCAAGAAAGCTACAGACGAGTGTGCTCGACGGTGAGACACCTACTACTCATTTCGCTTAAAAATACTCATTAATATACCGCAAAAATACTATACAATATATATATAAAGTATACCAAAGGCTACTTTAGCTATATTGATAGAGTACTACATACAAATTTTTTATATACAAAGGGTTCTAGTTCTCAGAGACTTTAATATATGCGTTATAATTCCTGGTATATTTTGAACGGTACTATATTAATATACCAGAAACATATCCTTTGGTAAGTTTCAGTATTTTTGCTGTATATTAATTTGGTATATTTTAGGAATAATACCGAACTATTTTAATATTTTTAAAAGTGGCTAGCAGGTATCTTACAGTCGAGCACACCCGACTGTAGCTTTCTTGTTTTATTATTATAGTAACCAAAAAGTATTTAATCACATATATTTTCGGGAATACAAACATCATCAAGATTATATCATGTTTTTATTTCATCACTTTCGATTAAGCAAGTTAAACTTTAGTTTTGAAAATGTGTTTATAGAGTGAGAGGGAGATAGTTAAGTAGACAGATAGAGAGAAAGAGAGCACATCCACTTACATGGCAGGCACCACACCCAAATACATAAATGAAAATGTCAATGCAGCGTACAATAAGAGAAAACAAGTAGGAAAAACGTGAATACGTCAAAATTGATTGAGAAGATCAAGAGAGAAAGAGAGAGAGAGACACAATACACAATATAAAATCGATCATCGATCTCGTTTGCTTGTGCTACAGTATATACTATAAACAGTGTTTAGAGGGGGCGTAAACACACTCCAACAAAAGCTGAATATATATAACATAGACACAGAAGACGAGACATGTGACGGTGGGGTGGAGAAAGGGGGGAAGGAAAGGTCTTAGTACATACACTACTTACCCTCCTTATTACGAGACTTGGCCTTCTTGTCGCTGTTGGCCGAATCCTTGAGGGATTTAATAGAGCCCGTCGGACTCTTTGAGTATTGCAGCTTCTCCGGCGAACTGAGCGAAACATCCGCATTGCCCACAATCTGGCAAATGTCCGGTGAGTTGGGTGTCAGCGAGGTGCCAATTCCCTGCCTGATGGTGGCCGTCGAATAGCTCTGCGGCTTGGGATTGCTGTTGGTGTCGCTGCCATTCGCATTGCTGCCGCCAATGTTGTTGGCCAAGCCATTGGCATTGCTGTCCGCCGTTGCGCTGGCTGTCGACTGCCAAGATAAATCAAAGATAGTAAATATCACGATTCGAAATACAATTGATATCGGTTATATGCGAGAATTAGCAAGGAAATAAGTCCAAATATTAATTATATCTAAAAAAAAAACTAAATGAATTCTTGTGTAACTGATTCACGCTTTTGAATCAATCGTAAAAATTTTAATATAAAAAAGCTATTGCCTCTTAGAAACACTTTAGTATATAGTAAAAGCATTTTCAAAAATAAAGAACATTCTATGTAAGCAACTCTTAATTAAGAAATAATTGTGTGCTTCTCAAGCTTCATTTCATTTTAGTAACTTTAGTTAAAAAGTGAACTGCATCTTTTCCAATTTTACAACATAATTTTATCAACTGAACACAGCTTGTTAATCATAAACTATTGAGTTTAACCCTCTAAGCCCCAAGAGTGCCTTGAGGCACACATTTACATTGCGTTTTTGTGGAAAGTGGCATTAGAGGGTTAAAGGTTTACAACATCAAGCTCCAAATTTAAGGAATCATTTGTGTATTAATTTGCATAAATCTTTTAAAGAAACAATAACCGATATTCATTGCAGTTGCATTGTCAACTACTTACCTGCTCGTTGAAAAAGTCCTGCTGTCCCAGCAAACGATCCGTTTCGAGATCCGTGTCCGCCTCATCGTCATCCAGGCCACGTGTTGTGGTTGCACTCTTGCGCGGCACCCAAACCGGCGAATCGGGATCCGCAGGCAGCACTTCATCGCAGAACTTCAACTTGTCCGGCTGCGCTTTGGCGCGCTGCAGCGCCGAACGTATCTCTTTCATCGCCTCTTGTATCTCAACTGGCGCAGCTGCTGCTGCTGCTGCTGTAGATCCAGATCCAGCGCCAGCCACAGCTGTTGCTTTGCTGCTGGCAGCGACTGCTGCTGCTGCTGCTGCTGCCGCCGCCGCTGCTGCCCCTGCGGCATACACTGGACCATAGTGTGTTTCCGCGGGACAATCGCTATCAACAGCAGCAGCAGCAGCAGCAGCAGCGGCATTCACAGTTGTCTGTGGCTCTTCGCACACTTCGAGTGCTGGCGGGGGCGTGGCTGTGGGCGACTCGGGCAACGGCGGTGGCGTTGGCAGTGTGCTCGACTGTGTGGCATCTGTAATCAGGCTGACACCATTGAAATCATTCGCAGCCAAACGCTCGCAATCGCTATTATTGCTGTTGTTGCCATTGCCATTGCCATTGCCATTGTGCTCATGCTCGTTGATCTCCAGCTGCTGTTGCTGCTGCTGTTGTTGTTGAGCTTGAGCTGGCTGCTTGTCGCATACAACAGAAACATTGTTCTCCGTGTCGGAGGCATGGCCACTGCTCAGTCCATCCTCGAGCACCGGCATGCTGGTGTACAGTTTGCCATAGTCGGTTGTGGCGCAATTAATATCATTCGACAGACTGTCCAAATCGCCGCAATTCGAATCGTAATCCGTTGTCTCCGGCGACAATGTGAAATTGCGCGAATGCCGTCGGAGATTCGCCTCCAGTTCGGTGTCAGCCAGATCGCCGCTACTGCGACTATTCGAATCGATGTACAACTCGATGTCGTTGTGCTCCTGATAGCCAGTGTGTTCGCTTGCCTACAAGAAATGAGAATAAAAGAGAGGAAATATGAGTAATTTGAGGTATGACTGTTTCAACAATTAACTGGGTGATATATTCAAATGTAATGCTGTTTCTAGGCATTAGTAAACATCGATATGTAATGACGTTTCAATGAGTAACTTATCATGGCTGTGATTCAACTTTTGAATATGCTTAATTCATGGTCATATTTATTTAAAAATCTTGCTCGATTCTGAATCAACTTAAATCACTTTTGAAACCTTAAACTGCTGAAGAATAATAAAGGCTTGATGAGTACATTTTCGAATTCTCTAATTAGTGAATTACTTCATAGTTTACAAAATAAAATTTAATGAAGAAAGTTAATCAAACTCTTTAGAATATGTATCTAAAGACTAAATAACTTTCTAAGTGAATTCTCTATCAATTTATTGACTTTATGGGTTGCAAAGTGAACTCAAATAATGAAAACTAATCATACTTTAAAGTGTCGGAAGAATAAGTCACATTTTAAGTAGTAAACATACAAAAAATGGCATTTTGCCCAAGCTAGAATTATTTTACAATCTTTTACATAAAACATCATGAAGAAACCTAATCAAATTGATTCAAAAATATTTTTTATTTTTATGAATTTGCACTTTAGTATAAAATCACATAGATGAAACGTTTATAAAACAATTTCAGCTATCTGCATCAAATAGAGAAATTGTGGCAGCACTCAGATGAAGCGAGTTATCAAATACTCATTGAAGTCTTCACTCACCTGTATCCTGGGCGAGCGATGCACCATGTAGAGCTCGTCTTTGGGTATTCTAGCCAGACGCTGACCGATGTAAGCCTGCTCGATATGTTTATCCACCTCGCAGACGCGCGGTTGCATGTCCTACAAATGAATCAAGTATTATTATACAGTTTCTCGCATCAAATTCCAGCAAACTCACCGCACTGGCCACATCATCGCCACTTTCGGTTGTGTAGTCCGTGAAACGTTTCTCATCCTCATCGGGATTTGCCTTGAAGAACTCCTCGAGCACTTTGCGTGTCTCCGAGAACTCGTACAGATAATCAAAGGTCGGTGTCTTCGACGAGGCGCTAGTTGTTCCAGTTGCACTTGCCCCTGTTGCAGTTGTTGCTGTGGCATTTGGCGTTGTGCCCTCGTGATCGATTAGATCAATCAGATTGCCCACAGATGCCTTACCCACGGCCATACTCCCCATCATCATCACATTGTTGTTGCTGCTCGGCGAGACGCGTTGCGGAAAACCAGGCGCACGTTTGGGAAATCCAGCCGACGCTTTGCCCGTCTGCTGATTGCCAAAGCGACGGGGCGAACCCTCGTATTCGGCAATGGGCAGTTGTCCAATCATTTTCGTCACCTTCAGCACATCCTCGTTGTTGCCACGATCCGCAGCATTGCTGGCAGCAGCAGAAGCAGGAGACACCGCAGCTCCAGCAGCAGTAGAAGCATTGGCAGGCAATGCTGAGGGCTTGTTCATCCAATTCGTGTCAATGTCGTCGAACACAACAATTTCGCCATCACGCAAACACTGACCATCCGCTTTGCCCACATCCGTTGGCGAGCCAGGACTCGCCAAGCCCTGTGCCAAGGATAATACAATTAGTATAATCGATATGAGAGCAAGTTAAGTATGTAGACTTACCTCAGGATCAAACTGACTGCTGCCTGGACTGCGTCCCACGCGTATTTGATGTGGATGCGGTCGTTGATAGTAATAAGCAGACGTTGGACAACCGGGCAGCAATTGATGTGGCGGCGGTGACAGCTGCTCAAATGTTGGATGATGATTGTGATGTTGCTGCTGCAGCGACTGCTGCTGCTGCTGTTGATGCTGCTGATGATGATGATGATGGTGATGCATGGGCGCATATTGTAGTTCAGCATTTAGATCGGGTGAATTCAACACTGTGCTAGCTGGCGTCACATTCGGACTGCGAGTGCGCATCTCCCACACATAACGTTCCTGTTGCGTCGACTGCGATGACTTGCCACCGAAGTTCATGTGCAGCTCCGTGTGTCGTGCACCAACAGCAGCAGCAGCAGCAGCAGCAGCAGCAGCAGCATTTGCAGTTGCAGCCGTTGCAGCTGCCTCCATTGAGTCGTTGCTGCTGTCGCTACACGAATTCATTGTGCTGTATTTGTTGTGTTGTGTTGTACACTGGACTATCAAAAGTTTGGACAGCTGGACTGGACTGGACTGGATTTGGCGTTGGGATGCGTGTTGACGACTTTGTTGTTGTTGGCTACTTTTCAGCAGCCGGTGTTTAATTCAACTGCCGCTGCTGACATGCTACGCTCTCAGTGCGGTTAGCCTAGAAGAAAAGAAGAGGAAGATCACCGTAATTAGTAACCGCGCATTCAATTGATGATCTAATGTTATGAATGGGCACGAATCAATGAATCAGCAACAGCTCCAATGCAATTCTTCGTTGATAGCAGGCTGTTGTTATTGTCTGCCGTTAATGCTGTCTTCTGTTATTGCTACTGATGTTGTTGTTGGCTGTTAATACTGTTGTTGCTATTACTGCTGTTGTTCTTGTCTGCTATTGCTGTATGCTGTTAATGCAGCTGTTGTTGTTGCTGCTGTTATTGCTGTTCTTGTTTACTGTTGTTGCTGCTCTTTCTTATTGCTGCTGTTGTTGTTGCTTCTCTTATTGCAGTTGAACTTAAAAATCAATGATAGCGTTTAGCTGCAATTAACCTAATAACAGAGCTGGTATTCCAATAAGAGAAAATAATTGCACACGTGTGATTTCACGTATCTCCTTGTAGATATACATATGCATGTGTGAGTGTGCAAGCTTTTTAGATATGCGCACTTAAACTTGGCCTCTAAACTGTTCATGCAACAAAACAACACACACACACACACATACACACAGGCTGAAAGGAAGCCAGGTATATTTGTATGTATTTTCTCACACACAAAGCATAAAAAAATAATAAATATATTGAGAGACAACAAAAAGCAAATTGCAACCGGCAATCGCTGGTGTTTGATTTCGTATTAAAAGAACACTCCACTACAAGCACAAAAAAAGGTATTGCTGGCATATGCATGTACATATTTGTATACACACAAACACACACAAAGACATGTGACACATGGACATGTCCCGAGCCATGTAATTGTCTGCATATGCTAACTGTGTGTGCGTGTATTTGCTTCACTGAAGAGTACACATGTATGTATGTGTCTGTGTACATGGATATTGGCATAGAGTATTGTTAAAAATCAATATATTTGCTGGTTTTTTTTTTGGGTGGACGACCCGACCACCGTCCTGCAACCGTAGAATAAACGCCGCCCGCCCGCAGCAGCAGAAGTAACAAACTACAACAAGAACGGCAGCAGCAACAACAACAACAGCATAACAATGTGTAATTTTCGGCCGTCTTTAATTTGCAGACATTTGCGACATTTACGATAGTTATTTAAAATTGATTTCTACGCACTGCACCACCATCATTGATATATTTTACAACATTGAAGTTGGCGAAACACAATTGTATTTAGCAATCTTTTTGCACGGGCTTTTTAATGACACATTACCGAATTAATACATTTTATTCACTTTCTTGCAGCTAGTACACGCAGCGTGACCGTACTTTAGTTTGCAAAATTTCCCAAAAATATACCTACAAAGAAAGATAGCTGAACATACAGCAAATTTGTTTAAATTACACCGCGCTACTTTTTAAATTTCATTAGTATTATTTTATTTTGTATGCACACTCACAGCCACAAAACATTTATATTCATTGCATAGTATTCAAATAAAACGATTTGTTGTATCTTCACTTTAACATAACATTTAACATATGCGTCCACACGGCTGTTACTCTGTTAACGCTCGATAACGCGACAGGTTGGTTTGTTTATCTATCGAGAGAGGTGTTTGCAATGTATATCGATAAGTTGCACACACTGGGGCGATAACGATGTTGCCGCAGTCAGTTACAGAAGAAAAAACAACACCAAGCGAATCGGACGTGTATGTTAATGACGACCGCGACCGTTGCGCGCGTTTAAAGTGTGTGGCTATTTGCTAATTGTTATTTTTTATTGTTTTTTTCGTGTGTGTTATTGCTTGATGTGCAAGCAACTTGTCGCGCGTGTATCAATTGTGAATTGCTATTAAAATGCAAACAAACATAATTAACAACAACAATAACAAAAAGTGAGTTGTTACCTTGATGCTGCATTCTCTCCCACTCGCTCTCTGCCTCTCATTTTGGTCCTGTTAAGCGCACAAGCGCACAAACCAGATAATAGGTAGGCCCAGTGTTTGTGTTATTATTATTATTATTATTATTATGCTTAAATTTGGCCAACATCGAAATGGTGCCTTAACTTAATTAGCCAACGTCTGTTGTGTGTTGTTTTGACTTTGTATCTAAGGGAGACACAAAAGTTAAGCGTAGCGTACACATGCCATCGCTGCAGCCGCAACCAAAGCAGTAGCAGTAGCAGCAGCAGCAGCAAGGGTGTGTTCCTCCTGCGTGTGTGTGCGTATACAAGTGTATGTGTGTGTGTGGGCTGTAAAGGAACCTGTGCTAAAAATCAATAAAGCACGCGCGTGCAAAAGTCAAACAACAGAGGGAGCCAGTGAGTCCTGTTTCTCTTTCACACAGCCAGCCAGCAGCCACCTGCATATTTACAAATACAAGTGCGTAGTAGGTGTGATTTCTCACACGCGTGCTCCGTCTCGCTCGCTCGTTCGCTACTTCGCTGTCTTACTGCCTGTATGCGATCTCTATTGCATTGACTGAGAAGGACGCCAACTAGAACGACGAACAGCAGCAACAAGCACAAAAGCTTCGCTGCTGCTGTTGTTGTTTTGTTGTTGTTGTTGTTGCTGTGTGCAATTGCAGGCAATTTCACACATGCTCGTAATTGTTGAAGAAAAAAAAAAAAAGTTATTGCAACGCAAACTGACGGCAACAACTAAAAGCGTTAAAAATAATAAAACACCGTTAAATGCGCGCGCTTAGTTAGTCGAGCGTAACCAAAGCGTCTAAAGTTGTTGTTGTTAAGCAGCTCTCGTTATTGTTGTGGCAGCTGCAAATTGGCAACGCACTTGCCACTTGCAACTTGCCACTTGGCAACGACAAGCGACAACGCACAACAAACATTGTCCGGGAACGATGCAGCTGCTCCAAATTGAACCTGGACATCGACATGTTCGTACTTGCAGCCTTCTTGGCAATCAGTTAAATTGCTCTAACCAGCAACCAGGCAACTGTTGTTGTTGTTTCCAGGAATATAATTAACGCTGCTCCGCCCCTCTCTCCCTCCCATTCGCATCGAGCCAGTCTCTGATGCTCTTGGTTACGCAGTTTGTATCTGGTCAACAAACTTGGCTGGCTGAAAGATTATTGCAAACTCTCTTCAAGCAAATGTCACTTCAAAGCAGCTAAAAAGCAATTATTTGCTGTTCTCTTTTATTTAAACTTAATTCGCAGAATATACAGATTATTTATTTTAATTTAAAAAACAATAAGCTGACGAGAATTCTTATTTCTGTTCTCAAAGCATCTACAGATTATTTATTGTTTAAACTTTAATACTTCTTTGCTTAGACAAAAGGAATCTAAAACCTATATATTTTTCTTATATGTGGTCATTGACGCTTTATTATCTGCTTCTTAGATAGTATGTTTAATCTAAAATACAACTTGAATCTATTTAAATATCACTGTTTAACTATATTTGATGGAAATGCGTCTAAAGAATTTCTACATTGTTATAATATTTCAAATTTCAAAATTCTTACAAATTATATAAATTATATAAAATATCCATTATATAAATTAGCTAAAATGTAGAAAATTCTCATTTTTACCTAATTTGTTTTTATAAACTAAGAAGCAATGCAATTGAAACCAAAATTGCGCACATTTTGAAATCAAATCTCTTTCAAGAGTTATTGCCATGCAAATCAATATGCCAATTATTTGTTGGCCATGAAAAATAAATGCTAATTGGATCCCTTGTGGCCTCAACGAGATTTCCCAATTGAATTAAGCTTTTCAATTGAATCAATTCGATGCTGAAACTAATGTAATTATATTTTCCAACTCAATTTTCATTGCCGTCACTTGAAGAGATAAACGATAAACTTGCAACTGATTTCACATTCTAAGTGATTTATTTGCGACAACAATTTCTCATTTAATTTATCTAAGTGATAACACAATGTCTTTCAGATTGAAGTTGTCTCACAAGTGAATTGCATTTTAATTAATAATGATTTGATTTACGAACAGATTTAAAATGTATTCTATCTTAATTTTCACTAATTGATATCCATGTGATTCATTCCCTGTTTCTTTACCTGGCTGTAATTTCATGTATATTTTTAGAGTCATCTTCTTTTAAGATTTCTAAGTGCGAGAGGTTTGAGTATTTTTTAATTATGGAATTTTGAGTGTGTCAAATGCGCTGTTAGGTTTCATATTTATTGCCATGGCATTCAATTACTTAGTCTTTCTCATTTTTGTTGTTGTTTTTTGTCAACGACAAGTTTCTAGTTAGTCACTAGCCATATACGGCATTTATACTATATTCTCTAGATACAATAAAACACACTCATAGCATAGCATGCAGGTAGCAAAGTAATTAAAGATATAAAAATAACAACAAAATTGCCAGCGCGTCTTACTGACTCGTTGATTCTTTTAATTGCAGCTGAAAAAGTCACACGAATTTGTCATTTAAATTGTAGATAGTATTTTTATAGTATATTAGTATTTTGTACAGTATATTTTATGAAAATTTATGAAACTCTTAAGTAGTTTTCTGATTAATTGCAGCTGAAAAAATCACACGAGTTTATCACATAAATTAAAGATGGTACTTTTATAGTATTTTAGTATTTTTAAGAGTATACTTTTAATTAATGAAATTCTTGAGTAGTTTACTGATTAATTGTAACTAAAAAAGTCACGAATTTGCCATTTACTTTGTAGATAGTATTTTTATAGTATATTAGTATTTTCGTATAGTATATTTTAAAATTGATGAAATTCTTAAGTAGTTGACTGATTAACAGTCACACGAAAAAGTCACTCGAATTTATCACATAAATTAAAGATGGTATTTTTGTAGTATTTTAGTATTTTTGTATAGTATATTTTAAAATTTATGAAATTCTTAAGTAGTTTACTGATTAATTGCAGCTGAAAAAGTCACACGAATTTATCACATGGTAGATGGTACTTTTATAGTATTTTAGTATTTTTAAGAGTATACTTTATAATTAATGAAATTCTTTAGTAGTTAATTGTTTTAACTGCAACTGAAATTACACACGAATTTGTTTTATAAACTAACGATGCTACTTTTAAAGTATATTAGTATTCTCTATATTATATTTCTCAATCTATGAAAATCTTAAGCAGTTTATTGTGTAGTAAAAAAGTTAACAAAAACTTATTGTGCAAGAGTATTTGAAGTGCGGTTTGCTTATCGATACCTTCAGCACTTTGTTGTTGTTATTTTTTATTTAATTGGCTTTTGTTGTCTTGGCCCAAAAGACTCGCTAATGTTCTCTGCGCTTTGCCAGCGACAATTGAAAAAAAAAGTTATTATTATATGGGCTTTATGGGTTGTTTTTTTCTGTTTCTGTTTTTTACTGTTTGCTGTAATTAAAAAAATGCAATATACAGAATTCAGTTAACAGTTAAGTTCTTAACTGCACTGGCAATTTTACAGGTGAGCAATATGAAATAATTTACACTTGACTGCCATGCTCTGATTGCGATTCAGACTGCGAGTTAAGAGAGTGGAGAGAGGAGAGAGGAAGCGAATAGTGTTAATGTTAGTCTTATGAGTTATCAAAGTTATCGCATGACTATCAGCTGACTGCGTCGCATATCTTATCGCAATGAGTCATTCGGCGATCCATTAAATTGAACCGAACTGAAAAATTGATTTGACTAAACTTGATTTGACTTGCACAAGTCGAGAACTCAAACTCGAACTCGAACTCGCTTTTGTTTTAGTTTTAGTTTTTTTTTTTTTCGTTTTTTCCCAGCATAGTTCCATAGTCTCAATGAAGCTAGTACCTGCAGCTGTTGCTTGTTTTATTTTCATTTGTATCTTGTTGTCGTTGTTGTTGTTGTTGTTGTTCTCAGAGAACAAACGAAAAGTCGATAAACCAGTTTGTGACTTGACTTGGATGACTTGAAGTGGAATCAAAACAGTTCAAAGGGAACTGTTTGCTGTGGGGAGAGAGAGAGGAGGGGATGTTAACTTCCTCAACCGCGTTTCCACTCAGCATTTTTCACGCTGCGCAATTTCATTTTGAAAGTCAAACTGAGAAATACTCAATGATTGTTGCATTCAAAATGCGATTGATAAACCCAAAATGCAATTGCTTTTTTTCAGTTTTTTGTTTAATACTTTCTTCATTCAGTTTTTTGTTTTGTGGGTCAATTGTAAATTAATTGCAGAATTGCGTTTATAATATATATTGATATTCAACAGCTGACAGCAATCAAATAAGCAGTTAACTTATCTGTGGCGGCCTTTAGCCAATTGCTTGATCTCCAGTTGGAGGTTGTTTCATGGGGCTTCGTGTCGTGTGAACAAACATCGATAAATACACTCGTAAAATGTGCCAAAGAGTGCGTGAAAAATACACAAACATATTCATAATTATTGACAAACAGACAGACTGACAGCAACAACAATTACGCGTATTTAACTTTTTATATTTGTTTATTACTCGTCCGTTTACCGTTTTGCTGTATTGTGTGTGTTTCACTTCCTTGTTTTCGACTTGACTTTGAACTTGGTTTCAGTTTCCGAATTGGAATCGGAATTGAAATTGGAATCGATGATAAAACGTGGCAGAGACAGAGGCTGAGGCCTTTTGACCTTGTCTCTATCTAAGGCTTGGCTTCATCTTCAGCTTGAGCTTTGAAGGTTGTTGCTTCACTCGAGTACTCACTTCATTTTTTCCACCGATTTTTGTTCACCTGCTGACCCAAAATGCCGGAACACACACACACACACAATTGAAGTGCAACAACTGCAATATAATAGCAATCATTATTGCTGCGGCTCATTTCAAAAATATTCAAAAAAAAAAAAAAACAAAAAGCATGAAAATTGTTTAGCCACATTGTAAATTGTGTCAGAGAGACAGACGAGACAGACAAAAAGTCAGGCAGAAGACGGCAAACAAAGCACGTGTCCATACACAAAACATATTTTTTGTATTGTTCGACGTGTTATTTAAGGCACAAAAAAGAAAAAAAAAAATTAACAACTTTGTTCGCTTTTGTTTTACCAACACAATTATGGCCAATTGATAAGTCAAGTCGATGAAATGATATGCGAAAAAAAACAAAACGCATTAATGTTTAGTTACTGCGACGCATTGAGTGCACTAGTTGAAGCAAAAGATTGAGTCACGTTCCCAAGCATGAAGCAGACTGTCAAATACCCTATCAAAGATCGAAGATTTTATTTGAGTATCCAATCTATGTATATAGCGAATACTTTGTGAACTTAATATTTCTTACAGCAATAAAATCGAATTAGGAATATGTATGAATATTTTGGATATATGTATTTAAAATTAGTGATGTCTTATCTAAAAAAAAAGCAAAGAATGACATTGAATTTTTAAATATTATATATTTATAAATATATTTATATTGGTAGTATATTTTTAATGTTTGCAATGTTTCATCAAAAAGGTCAGTTAATTAGAATACAATTAAAGTGAAATGTAATATTGAATTATGAATACTCAATATATTTTCCATATTAATGGTTACTAAATATTTGTTTATTTTAATTGAAATATCACTTAATTAGGCAGCAAGTTACCAAAAGTTTAACTAAAAGTTAAAGGGATGAAAAACATTTAATTTTCAATAATAAAATAAATATTTGTATTAAAGTTAAAATTAGAGCGACAACTTAAATCGAATTATGTTTATATACAAATATTGAGGGTATACTAATATTCGATTTATTTTAATTGAACATCACTTTATTAGAATTCAATTTAATTCCAAGTTAAAGGAAAGATTATAATCGAATTCTGAATATTTGGTAATATTTGCAAATTGGCTGCATACTAAATATTTGCTGTTTTATTTGAAATTTAAACTAATTAGAAAAAAAGAAAACTTCAAGTTAAAAGTAAGCATCAAATCGATTTATAAATTTATTTTAATATTTGAATATTTCATATTTATTTAAATTTAATCGAATTATGAATATATTATAATATTTTGATGCTTTATATTTAATATTTTGATTTTTCATCTGACACGAATACAGCAAATAACTTGGATAATAATTTAACATGAAGCATTATAATAAAATTGTTAAACAAATATTTGCAAATATTTGTATATTTACTGAACTCATTTAAATTGTTATTTTGCAATTTATTTGTGTGGTTTGAATAGATTTATTTGATCACGTTCATCAATCTACATATTTGAATAATGTTGTCAATAAACGAGTTTGATAAACAAAATTATTCTATTTTTTTATGCAAATTTGCGACTATTGTTAGCACGTTGAAATGAATATTGAGAATGCAGTTGAATGAAAACTGAATAATAGTTTTCTTTTATTGTTGTAACTACAGTAATAGAAATATAGCAGGTAAAAAGAAAATTTGCAAATAAAATGTTCCATCATTTTCGCTCGTTATTGTCTTTTTTATCTTTTCGAAAGACATTAATTTATGAGGGTTTAACAACAGTTTTTTAGATAAGTTTTTGGCATGCCGCTGATAATGTGTGCGATTATTGATAACTAACGTACTAGATACAATGCTATATAGTATCAATAATCGGGCAAAAAAAGATTTGATAGGGAAGTGTATTTAATGCGAGAGCGAGTGCTTTGCATAATAAAGGCAAGATAAAGTTGCTTTTGAGCTCGAGCTCAGATGCGTTCGAGCGTGTGCGTGTCGTTGTTTATTGTTATTGTTATTGTTATTGTTACGAGTGTGAGCAGTTGTTGTTGTCAGTATTGTTAGTTTTGTTGTTGTTGATTCCATAACATTGCGTGTGTAACAGCAAAGTATCTCTAGCTCAACGTGTAGCCGCTGCCGTATCTTTACATCTCGCAGATGCTCAATTTAAAGACAATGTCACTGCCAGGCAAAGTCAGAGCCAGCCAGCTAGCCAGCTAGCTAGATAGTCACATCTTTGTGGCTACGTTGATGATGATATTTTCATTTATTTTCATTTTTATAAGTTGTGGCTTGCTCTCTTCATTATGATACTGTGAATGACTGAGCAATCTTAGTTGGGGGGGAAGCTGATGCCAAAATTTATGGATTTCATTATGGGAAACTTGCCTTGAAAAATGCTTTTCGTTGTCAGCTTATCAATTGCAACAGCAGCCAGCTGCAGACAAATGCAGCGTAATGCAGATTTTATTGTTTGTCGCCTCAAAGACAAAAGCCCTGAGATGCATATTATTTTTTTTTTTTTTTGTATAAATTTGTCGCACGGACACCTCCGAAAAATACGATTTGAATGCGATTGCCAAGCAACACAATCATTGAAATGTATGTTAATCACATGTGAATCCATTTAAATTGTCTCTTCTCTATTATTTCGCTTGACACTCAGGGTCAAATTCAAAAACAAATTATGCAAGAAATATGGTTTTGTGTAAATTGTGATTACAGTGCAAGATTTATGCTTAATGTGAACAAAAGGATAAAGGTGGGAAAAGACAAGTTGTAAAAAATACTGACAATATGGTATATTTTGTACTCTATAGTATATTTTAAATGTAGTAGTTGTAAATATACCAAATATACTTATATATTTATTTGGCATATTTGATAAATAATATCGTAAATATGCCAAATAGAGACATTTGTAAATTGTAGTATTTTGCAGTATATTTGGCATATTTAAGAACAGTACCATAAAATACCAAATACATAGATACAGTATATTTTACGAATACTCTAACATTTATAAATATTTTGTATTTTTTTTTGGCATATTTGGTAAATAATACCGCAAATGTGCCAAATATAGACATTTGTATATTTTAGTATTTTGCGGTATATTTGGTATATTTAAGAACAATACCATAAAATACCAAATATAGACATATGGTATATTCTACGAATACTCCCACAAATATACCAAAAATAGTCATTTGAAAATATGTAGTATTTTTAAGGTATATTATTTCGGTATATTTTATGAATACCGCAGTGTTTAGCTTTTCTTTAAAATTGGTTGCGGGCATTTCACAGCTTTTATACAAAATATTCTTTTTAAGCTAAGTTTAAGTCTGTGTTTTTATTTACTTTTTATCGCACGTATTTTTTAAATATGTCTGCTGATTCATCGGCTTTGGAAAGAACCCAGCTATGACTTGGTCATAGCTTTAAAATCTGTCATATAGCGTTTTCTTGCTTCCGGGGAATTTTAGCCGCTATGAGTTGGACAGTTACTCAAGAATCTAAAGATATAAGAAACAATTGTGCATTTGCTGCTTAGGATACAACACTTGAACCTCATCATTGGCTCATGCAGTGTCATTTGCATTTCCGTTTTGCCGTTGCTCAAGAATCGCAACACACAGTCGCAGTCGCAGTGATGTCAGTTAACTGTGCTGAATAACGAAAACAATACAACAAATTATCCTCTATATATATCTCGCTTATACAATTCGCTTATAGCGAATGCAACAAACGTGAGAGCGGCCAGTGCAAAACAAAATTAGCTTAGCTTACATTTCACTCTAAACATTTAATGAGGCTGTCCCGCTCCCCACTCTTCCCCTTCTCTCCCCTCCGGATTGAACCCCACAAAGTCCGGGCATAGACAGTCGCCCTGTCGTTATGTTGCGTAATTGTTGTTGAGCCGTCAATTCAATTGTCGTTACTCATACGTACCGTTGTGCGGATGTTATGTGCATGTGTTTGTCTCTCGCTCTCTTTCTATACGAATGCGTTCGCATGTGTGCGTGTGTGTGCGAGTGTGTAAATGAGTGCACATCAAATGCTGAGCTTTTCACAAATAACCCAACACCGAAAACTAACGCACACTTTAGCTGTAGCTAGAATTTCGATCTTGATTTCATAATAATAAGAATAAATCTGCTTTGTTCAATTTTGACATCATGCAATCTTTACTCAATATTTTATTCTTGATCTTAGCAGGTTTTTTTCTTCTGTGTACTCAAGAACCGAATTAGAATTCTTTTTTGTTTACTACAAATTTGCGCATTGTTTTTAAATTTTTCAAAATGTGATTTTTTAAAACACACCTTAATTGACTTATAAAATGACTTATAAATGTATTTTATACAAATTAAAAAATAATAAATAAATATTAATAAAGAGTATATTTATTAACTATTTATTCAAATCATTTAACGATATTTATCACAATTTAATTGACAACAAAAAAAATAATGTTACACAACTTTTTCCCATTTAAATATCTCTCATTTAAAATAGTATGTTTATCATAATTTCGTTGAATATATTTTATGACAACTAAAATATTATTGCATAATATTTTTTTTATATCAAAATATTAAAAAATGTAAAAATTTGTTACACTCTAGTTTTTATTTAAATATATTCATCGAAACCGTGAAATATTGGTAATTAAATTAAATGAATAACTCATAAATTCACTGCTATAAATTGTGCTGCATCATTTACCATTCATCCCAAACTTTTAAAGCAAAGTTAAAATATAAAAATTATGACGCAATTTATGTGAAATAAATTGTCAATTAAAATGCAAAAAAAAAAATAAATTTATTGTTAGGGCATCAAAGCGGCCTCATAATCACGTCTCTGTGACAATTTTCGTGAATACTCTTTATTTGATTTTCATTCCATTTTCATTGTTGTTGATGTTGTTGTTGTTGCTGTTGCTGTTGTTGACGGCGCATTTTTACAACAATAGCGAAATTGACGTTAATTTCTTGCACTGCCAAAGACGCGCCAAATGTTTTTAGTTTAACAAATGCGAATACGAATACGAATACCCGTTTGCTGTATATTCGGTTACATGCGAATAATCGTCGCAGTACTCGCATAATGCGGAAAAAGGTTTCGTTTGTCGTCGTCGTCCGGCGCTCTAATTATTGTTTTCATAGCATTGTTTTCAGTTTTCAGTTTTCAGTTTTGTTTTTGTTTTTCTATTGACGTTATTCAGTTGCCATTGTTGATTGTACTGTCTGTACTTTCACATGTCTCTGTTAATTGAATAAATCTCCGATGACCGATGAAAAGTGTTTAATCATTTTCCAATATTTGTTGGCATCGAATTTCTTTTTGCAAATCTCCATTGACATTGACTAATGTGCAGTCCTTTGAATACATTTATATACTCTATACTCTTTGCTTAACTTGGAGCTCTGCCAGAGTGCCAAGTGGACGCCAAACAAACACACAAGCAAAAAAAAAAAAAAAAAATAGCAGACTACAATGTAATAAATAATTGGAATACGTATACGTAATACAGTGGAAACTCACAAGTTGTGAATTTAATGCCGATGTGTTCAAATGAAACTTTCTGAGAATCGGTTTTTTCCCCCTTTTTTAGATAGAGAGATTCTAAAAATTGCCCGAATTTGAATTAGAGACAAAACGAAATTCTACAAATTGAAATTTCTATGAAATGTGTTGAAGCAACCAAATTTTTATTGCGCTTTCATTGTGTGATTTTATCACATTTTATTGCACTCACATTATCAAATTCTTGAAATTGAAACATGTGTTGTCTACTTTGCTTTTAAATTTATTATTATTGTTTGCATATTCTCACGTTTTGTGCCAATTAGAAATGTCATCAATATAATTTAAAGAAGAACAACTATAAGTTTCTTGGCAAACTTTAAATATTTTATACCAGCTGTTCATAAGGTTGAATGGTATCATCAGGCTGAAGGAGACATCCTCTACCTTATAAAGAATATACTTGTATGTATATATGCTTGATCAGAGTCTGTCTAAAATTATTTAAGAAATACTTTTGGTATTCTTCGCGTACCAAAATCGGGATTTAACTGCTTTTGCTGACAATTTAATATATGTTGACCTCTATGGTATATTTAGAATGTTGAACTATATCAATATACCAAATATCACCCTTTGGTATATTTTAGTATATAGTATGTTTAGAATGTAGTTCTTAATTGGTATATCAAATATGACCTTCGTTATATTTTATTATTTAATATATTTCGAATGTAGTACTTCATCGATATACCAAATATCACCCTTCGGTATATTTTAGTATCTTATTATTTAGTATTTAGTATTTCGAAAGTATTACTTCATTAATATACCAAATATGACCTTCGCTATATTTTAGTATTTAATTATTTAGTATATATCAAATGTAGTGCTTCATGGATATACCAAAGCTGACCTTCTGTATAATTTACTTTTTGTTTGGTATATTATTTTGGTATATTTTAAAAATAATACCGCATTATTGTGTTTTTTTACTTAGAATTTTGAACTATATTAATATACCAAATATCACTCTTCGGTATATTTTAGTATTTTATTATTTAGTATATTTTGAATGTAGTACTTCATCGATATACCAAATATGCCCTTCTGTATAATATACTTTTTGTTCGGTAATTAATTTGGTATATTTTAAAAATAATTTAGTTTTTTTTTTTTTTTTTACTAAAATGTCAAACGCACTCGACTGCAGCTCTTTTACTTGTTTTATACTTCCCACTGTGCATCTTTTTTTGGCAAAGATTTCCATCTTGACAGCCGCTTTTCCAGCCAGTAAATTCCATACAGAAAAGCATGTATAATATATATGTACATACATACATCTGGTATGTGTATGCATGGGCCAAACAATTTGTGCTTCCAGCTCCCCAACTAAACCCGAAGTAAATAAAGTCACCAAGTATTTGAAATGGGAACGCAGTCACGGCAAAGTCTCTCGCGGCACGTGTGTAAACAAAAAGACGGGGCGGCACAAAGTTATTGAACTCAATTCTGGCTGGCAAAAAAATGAGAAAAAAAATACTGACAAAGGAGCGTTTCTTGTTGGGCATTTCCAGCCCAGGCAACGACGACGCCATGACTTCGACCTTGGTCTTTGAAGCCGACTTACAGACTCCAACGAAAAACTTTAATAACAACAAAAACGAAACGAAAACGAAAATTTCAATTATGCACAACGACGACTGCTGAGCTCTGAAAAAAAAATACGGAAAAACGAATTACGGCATAGAATTAAATTTACTTTTACTACGATTCAGTCAGCAAAAGGTGTTTGGAGTATGTGTTTTCTTTGGCTTCAGTAATTAAAATAATTGTTATTCAATGCACGTTGTGAAAACAATCAATGATTGTCAACTCCGATATACTTGTATGTGAGTCTGACTCAGTGCAAACATGTTTTCTTTGTGTATCCTCCAGAGTGCAATTATAGTACTAGATAGATATGTATGTTATGTATGTACATAGTTTACCCTGTAACTATTGCAAAATAAACATTGATGATGTCTGTCGAATCGAAATTTACCCAACAGCAAATTGTGCAATTTTCTTTTATTACAATTGTTGTTCTCGATTTCCATATTTGCTGGGAGGAAGACTGCTGTAAATATTTTTTCAAATTACACAAACTGCAAATGTTAATAGCAATTAAATGGCAGCTGCAACTATGTTTTTTTTCTTACCATTTTACAACATTTCTTTCTTCAAAAAGTATTTTTTTCTTCTACATATTTGTCAGGTTTTAAAACATTTACAAACTAACAGAGATTGCTAGAATTTTATTAAAAAAAAAAACAATTTAAATTGAAGCGCTATAAATATTACATTAAAAAAAGTTTCAATTATTTTTACTATATTTCTCACATTTAGAAGATTTGCAGAGATTGCTAGAAATATGTTAATGTTAGTTGTAAAATTTGAAAATTTGCTAGAAATATGTTTTAACGTATTTTGCTTAACAACTTTACATTTAGAATGTGGCACTATAAACAATACAATATATGTGTATAAATGCTGCAATTATTTTTGCTCTATTTCTCATGTTCAAAAGTTACGCAACAATTGCTAGAAATTTGTTTAAAAGGTTTTTTTTTTGCTCTACATATTTGCCAACTTAAAAAATTTGCAGATATTGTTGAAATACATTAAAAGTGATTTGTTAGCAAACTTTACAATAAAAATGTAGTGCTTTAAATATTATAAATAATGCTAAGGTTTCAATTATTTTTACTCTATTTCTCATCTACAAAAAGTATTTTTTTTATTTTTTGCTATTCCTTGTCAGCTTTAAAAAATTTGAAAATTTGCTGAGATTGCAAAGATAAATTTGAACATATTTTGTTTGCAAATTACACATTTAAAATGCAATGCTTTATATATTACAATAAATGCAAAGGCTTTAAATATTTTTGCTCTATTTCTCGTTATTAAAAAATTCGCAGAGATCGCTGGAAATTTGATTAAAAGTGTTCATTTTTAAATTAGCTGAAATTGTTAGAATTGTGTGTATTATTAAGTATTTTAATGATGATGATGACAAAATCCGTATCTAAAACGTAATGCAATTAAAATCACAATATTACAAAGGTTTCAACTGTCTGAATGAAATAAGAGCGAAATGTTGTGCTGGCGCCATCTAGCGTCTGTTGGCTTCAAGAATTTCCAAAGCGTACTCAAGTCGACTTATTTCAAAGGGTATTTTGCAGTGAAACCTGTTGCGAAAAGCACTGCAAAACTGCATTCTTAGAATAACAATTGAAGCAATGCAGTGAATGAATCTCAAGCTGATCGATTTCCTAAGGGAAATAGCGCTCATTCATATGTGTGAGTGTGAGTGTGTGTGAGTGAATCAGTTTGTTTAGCTCACGGATGCAATTATTAAGCCATGAGCAACTTCCCCGATGCGTTTGCGAATAGTTTTTTTGGGGTGTAAATATCCGTATACGAAGATGGGGGGAAAGGAAGCAACAGCAGCAGGAAAGATGAATGTAGATAAAGATAGAGATGATGATGTTGCTGTTTTTGTTGTTGTTGTGTGTTGCGATTATATTTAGTAGTTGCATTATGTGATGTGTTGCATGTGGCAATACTCGTATCTTAGCTCTCCCTCGTCGCTATCTCGCTCTTGAACGAGGCGGTAAATTAGTTAATTACAATTAATTATAATAAATTATGATGCACTATTATTACTACAAATGTAAAAGCGGGCAAGGCAAACGTTTTTCATTTTACATTTTTCCATTTTGTGCTTTGTCTGTTTCTGTCTCCTCTCATCATTATGTCACTCAAGCAATCAGATTGCCAGCATGTTGTGTTCAACATAATTTTCTTTTGTTAGCAATCTCAACAATGCCAAGATATAGATTTGGTTATATATACATTTATAAATTTTTTGGTGCTTTTTTTTATGGAAAGTAGCCCAGGCCCGCCCGCTGCTTAAGTAGTGCAATTAACGAAATGCCGAAAGTAAAAGTGTGCAAAACATGTGCAAGCGAGGGAGAGAGAGAGAGGGAAATTGAAATGGAAATGGAAATACCAAAAGGGTTAAGAGCTGCTCTCTTTCATTGGCTCTCTCTCTCTCTCTTACTCTCTTTTCGACGTTTGCATAACGTGACTAAGTTTAGCTTGAGCCGATATTCAGTTGGCATTTGGCTTGCGTGCAACATCAATAACATATTAAATACGCCTTGCCCCAAGTCAATGGTCTCATAAACCATTCGCCAATGAAAGTTTTGCTGGCCACTCGCTCACGTTGTTGTTATTGTTGTTGTTGTGACTGCATTTTGCAGTTCAGCAAAGTTCAAACCTTGAGAGAACCGTATCGATGATTCTGCTGGCGCCAGCCCTGAGTTTGCCCTCAGCTTCCAACTTCAACTTCAACAACAGCAACTTCGACTTCAACTCCGTCTCAGTCTCAGTCTCAGTGTCTGAGTCAGTTTCATTTTAGCCATGGCTAACCTTCAATCTCATGTTTGCGACCAACGGCGACGAATGACGTCAATGGCTTTGTTCTGACTCGCTCTCTACGTGATGTATTCGCAATCTGAGCGAACACTCCATGCTCTGCTCATGTAATCGCCACTAAACACTGTTCACAAAAGAGACTCTACACTCTACACTAAGGTATATCAAGTGTGTCCATATTTGCAAAACGTAGTTAACATTTTTTTCATTTTTTTAACTACTCTTTCTCATATTTCAACCCCCCTGAAGCGGCATTTTATTGGCGTTGTTTGTGAAACGCGTTGAAATATTTTTGAATTCATCATTTGCTGATGACTTCATAAAGGCATTTTCATAAATAATTAACTTCTGTTTTTTATTGGTTTTGAGCTTTGCCAGCTTAAGAAATATACAAAATTAACATTTAATTTTCAAAAATATGCGATTGAAAAATCGCTGAAACTTAACTACTTTTTTTTATGTAAATTGATAACGCTTCGAACTAAAATATGCGATTAAAAAGTTGCTAAAATTTTCTATAAAAAAAAGTATAAAAAACTTATCAAATTTGTAATGATTAAAAGTTTTTCTTTGAAATGTTGAGAAATTTTGAAGATGTTGAGAATTTAGAAGTTTTTCCATAATATTTTTCTTTCCTAACATCAACTTTTTTAGCTTTCACTTTATAGAAATGATTTCAATAAAGTGCAAATTACGCAAGATTTCAAAGTTCGCATACAAAAATTTGAAGAGAATTTTGAAGTTCTTTCAATATATATTATGTTGGAAATCAGATGAAAGCACTTTCACATGCTCTCAAATTTTATTTATTTGTTTTAAGTTTGAAAATTTATTTGCACAGAATTAGAAAGTAATTTCTTATCGTTGAACATATGATATATTTTTTGACATAGTTCAAAATATGATTTATGAAATATGAAATTCTGAAAATATTATTAAATTCTTTATACATAGTTAAGTAATAATATAAAATTACTTTT
This sequence comes from Drosophila kohkoa, assembly GCA_019972355.1. NCBI lineage: Eukaryota > Metazoa > Arthropoda > Insecta > Diptera > Drosophilidae > Drosophila > Drosophila kohkoa. The sequence goes on along the minus strand of BJEL01000062.1, from coordinate 1,863,421 downwards.
GGGCAGAGTAGCGATGACTAGTGTTAGAATTAGTTGTAAAGAATTTGAAAGTTCTTTCACAGCACATCTTTTTTTTAAATAAATTAATAGTAATGATTAATAGTAGTAATAAAAATTAAGGCGTTAAATTTGAAAATAACTATAATAAGCTAGAATAAAAAGAGTTATGTGCATAGTATCCCAAATCGAATAACAAAAATAATTGCAAAACAGACACTGTTAGGGTATTGCAAAGTCGTTGCGATCGTTGTGTAGTTTGAGGTGTTTGAAGTAGTTGCATTTTGCTGGCTGGCGAGGTTAAGCAAGGGGCGTGTTGTCGGTGGCTTTTCAAATGTGGCAATCAGCAAATTGCATAATTTGCTGTCTTCTTTACATTGCTTGCGCTTGTTTGTGTTGCTGTTGTTGTTGTTGTTGCTGAGGTTGTTTTGTTGCCTATGCTTAAGCATTAAGCATTTAATAAGCGTGATTAAAAAATATTTGGCAAATGTGATTAGCAAAATGTGGAAGTCGTCGTTGCCGTCGCATCATTAACATGATCATTAGCAGTCGCACATGATAATAATATATTTGTTTATTTTTTTGGGGAAGTTGTTGTATTGAGTATCGATCGGATATTGGCAATTGAGATGAGCTGCGAGCTGCACAGAGACAGAGACCGAGACAGACGGAAAGTTGAATGAACGCAAAAGTCTGCAAATCATTTTGCAGTTGGAGAAGAAAAAACAATTAAGTGGTAATGACATTTGAGGAGCCTAATGACTCCATTTGTTGTCATTCACCGACTCCGACGCTGCGAATGATGTTGGGGCGTTTTTGTTTTAGATACAAAAGTATCTACGTATCTGTGTATCTTCGTATCTGTGTGCCACTTTGTTGCCACAAGACACGCTTTGTTATCTGGCCATTGAACGTGCTCGCCATGCTCAATGCTGTCCGCAGAGCATTTCACTTTTTACTTCTTCCTCTCAATATGCATTCTAACATATCTAGGCGCCTTCTCTCCAAAATAAAAATATAAACAAAGCTTATCAAAGAGTGAGGCGTAGCAAAGTGTGTCAACTAGTCGGTACAATCAATTGGCGACCTCATTGCATGTCGGACTCACGTTTAAATTCTTAGCACGCACTAAACACACACACACACACACACACACACACACACACACACAGAGAGATACTCAACAATGTGTCTCTCTGTCTGTGTAGCCAGAAGCTACGTCAATTAGATTTGCATGTTGTGTCGCTGTTAGCCGAGAAGCGAAGCGCCAAAATTGGTCAGCTTAACGTCGTTTGCTGGATGTCTCGCACATTTCAATTCTATCAAAATCGATACATTTCCAGTCTACAAAAGGCTTGGGATTAGTATTCCCAATTTGTGTGGCTTTTTTATTTGATATCATTTCGAAGAAGACAAAAGAAACGAAACGGAAAGTCACATTTCCGTGACAATTTCAATCACATGGATTTCACAACTAATTCGAAAATACTATCAATAAATTCATCAGTGTTTTTCCTAACAAAACAAAGTACTGTTTTATTTAAATCTTAAAAAATAATAATTTAGAATTTTTAAATACCTTTTTATTACAGTTTCATTCATTAACTTTTGCACGAATTGAAATTAAAAAGATCTGAATCGAAGTAAATAATATTTGCTCTTAATAATCTTTTCCTAATATTTTATTTATTTTATATTTTCAACTTTAATCATTTTCAACTTGTTGAATTAAAGATTGCAATTAGAATGAGTACAAATAATATTTGTTTACTTAACTTTTGCACAAAGTTAAATTAAAAAGATCTTAATCCAAATAAATCATGTTTGCATTCAATAATCTTTTTTTTTTAATATATAGATATATTTTAATTTAACTAATTTTCAACTTCTTAAAGTAAAGATTTCAGTAAATTCGAATAAGTTTAAATCTTTTTTAGAATTAAAAATTTCATATAATTAGAATGTTTGAAAATCAACGCATTTTCCGAGTCGTTTTTAGTGTCGTTTAAAATTTTATGAACTACAAAATATAAACGATTTTTTTACCATTTTATTTTTTTATAATTTTATTTATATATATACATATATATTATTTTGCCACAAATATTACAATCTTACATCATAAATTGTTCTTACAAAATGATCGTAACAAACAAAAAAGAAAGAAAAATATAAATTACAATAAATAGGCAAAAAACAAAATGCCTTAAATGCTTTGTTAATTTGTTGTTTAGCATTGAACATTCTACACATCGCTCTCAAAGTCTGTCTTTTGAAGTGTACTAATTAAATGGTTGACTACAAATGTTGTGAGAGCTTTGCTCCGCTGTAAGTGATAAATATATTTGTTAAGAAGTATCGCAAAGTCATGGTAAACATTCGAACAGCAACTAAGACTTATTTTTGGTTCTTCAAAATCAGACTCGTTCTCTGCGTTTTTGCCATATAAGTGCCAAAAGCTAATAAGAAGTATTGTTGTTAGTGTGTGTGTGTGTGTGAGTGTGTATAGTATGAGTCAGTTGTGTGTGAGTGTGTGTGAGATTGTGGGGAGCGGCCCAAAAACTGTGTTCTCATCGAGGTGCCCATCCCATGTCCATTCTCATGCTTATTCTCATTCCCATTCCCGTTTCCATTTGGCATTTTCATATTGAAATTGCGTTTTATATTTGGATTGCATTCGTCTAATTAAGACTGCGTTTTAGTGCCGCAAGCAATAAAGAGTAAATGCCGTTTGGTATGCAAATCAGCTGAAAGCCCATAAAAAGCTAAAACCAGTTGAACGTATTTCAATTGCACGAATATGCACCTGACTAAATCTGAGCTCAGTTTGCTCATTGCTTATTGCTCATTGCTCATTGATCTGCCGCCGTTTTGTTGTTGTGAGCATTAAGATATATGAACATTTTATGGTATCATAATAGATAGTATAGTCATACCATGAGAAGGGTGCACAGTTGGCCGTAACGAGAGGCAACATGAAGCCCAAGATCATAGAGACAAGAGTTAAGGCTGTCGGCCAACACGGCGTATGCATAATTAAGTATACCAGTCATGGTCTTTTAATTAGGCAATGCCTCAAAAGTTAAGCGCCTAAAGTGTGGCACGCACCAATTCAGAAAAGTGCTTGGCCAAGCAAAGCGCAAACAATCAACTACATTGTATGTATGTTATATGTGTATGTGTATTAATTAACTTTGTTTTTTCTTCTTCTGTCCTTGCAGTTAACAAAGTTGCGCTCCAAAATTGAAGTAGTTACACATTCAATAGGAAAAGCCTTCCGGACGCTGCGGCAGGAGCAAATCTGTAAGTACACAAAGTGAAGCAAATCAAACATGCAAATCTGGAAACTGAATTAAAAAAATACAAAAAAGAAACTGCGGTACGTCACATCCGCAGACTCAAGACAATAGTGGCCAGCCGTCATAATCATAACAATGACAATAACACTAACAATAACAATGGCCATAGCAATAGTAATAACATTAACAGTAACAGCAACAATAACAAACAATGATAATAATAGCAGTAGCAGTTGTTGTTGTTGTTATTGTTGTTGTTGTAGAAGATGCGAATACACTTGTTTAGTTCAATTGCGAAATGAGTCGACGCCTATGCAAATCTCTAGCCATTGTGTTGCCGCCAGTCTCGAGGCTGCGTTTGCGGCTGCAATTGCATAAAACTATGAGATACAAATATGGTGAACGAGCTACAGCTACAGAAACTACAGAGCATCGGGTCTTTTCATTGATGAAAAATCAATCAAATCAAGCATCGAATTTGCAAATTAATAAGTAAGAAAGGTCTTTTCATTGATAAACTTTCAGTTGTAAAAAATCAATCAAATCAAGCATCAAATTTGCAAATTAATCTACAAAAAATAAATATGTAAGAAAGGTATTTTCATTGATAAACATTCAGTTTTAAAAAATCAATCAAATCAAGCATCGAATTTTCAAATTAATTTACATAAAATAAAAAAAGGAAGAAAGGTAAAGTCAAGAGTGCTCAATTGCGAAAAAAACAAAACAATGCGGTATTTTTAAACATACGTAATAATATACCATACCATAAAGATACCAAAAATATACTAAAGGCCATATTTGGTATATCGATGAATTACTACATTCCAAATATACCATAGAGATCGAAATATACCAGATTGTTACCAGATCAAAATATACCAGATTGTTAGCCAAAGCTAGTCTAGGAAATTTATAAATTTTATTTGCAAATTTATTTCTCTTGCAGCCAATGGGAAATTGTGAAATTAGTGAAAAGAACATTCAAAGTGAACATTGTTAAATTTATTTCAATAATTTACTTTACATTTTAATAGCTTTCATAAATTAAAATCATTAAAAATGTAAAATAAACTTAAGTTTTACATTATTCATTTTTAACTAGGAAATTTGTAATTTTGCTGTTAACTAAATGTGTAACTATTCATTTCATTAATTAGCTAATTAGCTTCAGTTTTGCTCATAGCATTTGTCAAGCCTTTTTTTACGAGCAATATGAAGTATAGTAGGTAAAAAAAAAGACAAATTGTAGAAAGTGAAAAAGCTGACAAATCAATTGTCAGTGTCAGTCGATTGTCATTTGCCGTTTGTCGTTTTACTTGGCACTGAAATTCGTTTTCTAATATTACCAAATATATTGCGAATGACGAGCATGTAATTGGAAAGCACTTGAAGAGCGTCAAGTATTTGAATTGTTATCATTGTCATCGACTTTTCTCTCCCTCTCTCTCTTTCTCTCGCTAGCTTTGACCTCTGACTTCTCTAGTGAAATCTAGCGACATCCATTTCGCATTGTTCTCCACAACACTTTCGATTTGCATGCGGCAAACGAAACGAAAAAAAATCAAGTTATTTGTTAGATAAGTGAAAAGTCGCAAAAGACACAGATGTAGATACAAAAACACGCCCACATATTCACACACACACACACATACTTACACATACCGCAAATGTAGAAATCTTGTTGGAAAATGTAAAATAAGTTAATTGTTATTGTTCATCTTCGCTGGCAACAAAAAAAAAAAGCGACACGCAAAAGAAAATAAAACAATTACATGGCATTGTCTGTTGGCTCTTGTTTTGTGTTGTTGTTGTTGTTGTGTCTCTTTCTGCGCTGTTGTTGTCTTCGCTCGGAAAGTTGCTAATTGTGGTGCCGTTTTTGTGACCAGAAGAAGAACAGACAAGGTACTCGAGCTAAAAGAAATATATATACACTATACACACTATGGAAGTATACGGGTTTTTACTTGAATCTGCAATCTTACATTACACTTCAGTGAAGTACGAAAAACGTTACGATTAACAAAATAACAAGCGAATATGTCAGATGATAACGCTCCTCCTCCCGCACTTCCCATTTCCCCAGGAGATGGATGACTCGGCGCCTTTGGTGTCATGTTCGTGTTCGTGTTTGTTATGTATTTGAGTGGACAACGATGGACTAGTTTTCCAAAATAGGTGGCTTCTTGGGATTCTTGTAGAAAAACAATTGTAAATCCTCAATGGGGCGATTCTCCTCTAGCAAGCGATCGAGCTTAAGCACATCCAACTTGGATTCCCAGTGCTCAAAGAACTGTTGCAAAGATATGAATAATTACAATGAGAATCACAAGATTTATCAAAATAAATATAACGAATGGTAATGAAAATAATACAAATAATCAAATCTCTACGATTTGAGGCAATTATTGTAAAATTCAATATGAATATTATCGCAATGAAATTGGTGATGCCAGTGTTAATGCTTATCCCAATCTTAACGATAATTCAAATGTTAATGCTCATACTACTGTTAATTTTAATGCTAATGCTAGTTTAAATGCAAATTCTAATATTAATGCTAATGTTAATGCTAAATCCAAAACTAAAGCTAATGCTAATGCTTATGGCAATAATAATGCTAATGCTAATTTTAATGCTAATGCTAGTTAAAAAGCAAATTCTAATATTAATGCTAATGTTAATGCTAATGCAATGATAATGCTAATGCTGATGGTGATGCTAATGCAATGATAATGCCAATGCTGATGGTGATGCTAATGCTAATGCAATGATAATGATAATTCTGATAGTGATGCTAATGCTAATGCTAATGCTAATACGAATACTAATACGAATGCAAATTACAAAATAACATTGTTTATCGTCATAACAATGCGAATCCTAACACCAATGCCAATTTTAATCTTAGTGGCAAAGATAAGTAAGGCTAATGATAAAGATAATGCGAATAGCACAAATAGTACTGATTACTACAATGAAACTGTCGACTTTACCTCTTCCTGGTAATCGTTGCTGATGGCATCACAGCGACTGAGCACAATACTGATGGGATAGTCGAGCTTCTCGCTGCTCCGAACGCGATAGATATCGTGCAGCACCTTGCCCGTGAGCAGCGGACAATCGACCAGGTAGAGCTCCGACAAATGCGGACACTTCTTGACAATGTCCAACAGCTGATACTCCTTGAGATCGGGACAACCACTCAAGACCAAATAGTTGTGGACACGCGGCATCTTGAGGTCGGCAATCTCGCGATCATCGAATTTGCAATTGTTCAACACGAGTCCCTGCAGACGTTTGCAACGCGCCAGACTCGTCTCTCGCATCCACAACGGTCCCTCAAAGCAGCCACAATTCAGCTGAATAATCTCAATGTTCGCCGCCTGGGCCTTGATGACCAAACGCATGCACTCAACAATCAGTTCGGGCAGCTGTTGGCTGCCATTCAGTTCGAGCATGTGAAGCATGGGCAATGCCAAGATGGCATCTTGGGCCGGCTGCAACAGAGCGATGGGGAGCGAAACATCCTCGAGGCGACAACAGTTGTCAATGCCCTTCAGATGGCTGGGCGACTTTTTGCACTTGATGAACAAACGCTTCAGCTGCTTGCAACGCTCCAAGATGCCGGTCAACGCCGATTGCGAGATGTCGCCATAGAGCACCAACAATTCGAGCTGTGGAAATTGCTCAATGAAATGCACCTGCACCTCGCAGTGCACTTTCAGGCGACGCAGATTGCGCAACATTTTGGGCAACGCATGCAGCGGCCACTGTGGCATCAATGTCCCCCCCAGCACCGCAGCAATGAACCCAACACGCCCCAGTCCGGCATCGCCAGCACCGCTTTCGCATGGCTGCGATTGCTGTGAATCCGAGGGCGGAGACGACATCAGCAGCTCACAGTGCTGAACCGAATCGAGGGCCTTGATGGCAGCACGTTCGAGGATATTCAGATTGTCCTGCAGGCGATCGGCTGTGAAATAAACGTAGCGAAAATGCTCCTGCATACAGCTGAGAAAATAGTTCAAATTGTCGCCGCTCAGCTCGTGTTGCAGCTGCCGAAAGTCGAGGCGTTTGTAGTTGCTACGCCAAATGCCATCGCACAATTGGGCGACATCCTGATGATTGTGATAGAGCTGCAGTTGTTCGCTCATCGATAGCTTCATGATCAGTCCACGCAGTTTTGTGTTTTCCTCCTTATTCTTCGACTTGTCAGCATCATTTTCTTGCTTGCTGTTTTGGTTGATGCTGTTGTTGCTGCGGCTGCTGATGTTGTTGGTCTTGGTGCTGTTGTTGTTGCTATTGTTGCTACTGTTGCTGCTGACAGCCGTTGAAGACTTTTGTGAATGTCGATTAAATTCCATCGAGGAATTTACGTCGAATCTTACTGCGCGAAAACTATATGTATTATAATAGAAAATAGAAAAATGCTCAAGATGATATGAACAAAATACAAATTCGATACTGTCTGTCCCGACTTCTGTCAATGCGGCTGGAACTTGTGTCCGCTTGTCGGAATTTCACATTTGCCTTCTTATCAAAACACTTACAATTTGTGTGTTGTTCGAGTTTTGAGTTCCGAGTTCTGGGTTATCCTAATCTGACTGACGATGTTGTGACGCCGTTCTCACTTTTTCCATCACTTCAAATTCGGATCGAGATTGAGTTGTGCCGCCAAGCTTGCCAGCTTGTGAGCTTGTGAGCACGAGGGCAGTTTGATTAGTAACTTCAAAAGCGGCTTTTATACTTTTAATTTTTTTTTAAATTCATTTTTATGTTTTTAATGTTCATTTTTATTATTTTTGCACAATTCAAACTTTGGTTGAGTTAGATTATTTTCACATTTGAATATATATTTCTAAATCAACATTCGACTTCTAAATTCAATTATAAACAATTTTGTATTTCCTTCTTCTTAAACTTTTCACCATACATTTTACTCTGTCGATGGCTTGTAGTGAATGTCTCTATTGTTATATAGTAACAATGGAATTCTTTATCTTAACTTTGACCTTAATGTCAGTGCTAAATAATACTAGAGTTAGAAAGAATTTCCTTTTTTGATTATGGATTTTACTTAAAGAATAAATATAATAAAGTAATTGAAATAATATACATTTCAGAGATCGATATTTCTGCTTAAAAATAAGCAATATATTGGTATATTTTGCACTCTATATATTGGTATTCGTATATTTTGAATGTGATATATCAATATTCCAAATATTGGTATATTTTAGCGGGTATCTCTTGTTAGCTCTCTTAGTTGTTAATATATTCTGTTGTCAATTCTAATATTTATTTCAGAATTCTTTTAAATAATTTTCATTAAATTAACCAAGTTTTGCTTTTCAATTTATACAATTTAAAACCTACAACATCCGTCACTCACATTGCTTATTACCGAGCTTCGCTTTAGAGTTGCGAGCAAAGTTTAGTGGCAACCCTCGCAAGTACGCTGCGAGTGCATAATTCCATCGCTCAGTGACATCGCGTGCCGCACTGCTGACATTAGAAAGTGAGCGTGAACTTTCCCATTATTTGTTGTTTCCATACACGACATTGCTTGCCACACAAACACACATAAATCCAGTGTGTGTCTCTCTGTGTGTGTGTGTGTGTGGCACGCCCATCGTGCAACTTGTTGTCTTGGCATTTGCATAATAAGTATGCCGCCCTGCATTTAATTGTTGCCATTTGGCCAGTCGTCTTTTCAATTTGTTTGCTGCCTTTGTTGTTTCTTGAAGGTTGCACTTGTGTTTTATTTTTCTTTTTTTATTTTAATTTTTTGTAGTTGTGTTTTGTTTGTGCTTTAATTGCACCAACACACCAACATTTATATAGAGTGAACTGCACTTGTGCCAGATTCAAGTTGTGTGTGTGTGTGTGCACTTTACTTTCGCATATGAAAGTGCATCTGTTTTTGTGTGTTTCTGTGGCATTTCATTTTTTTTTAGTTTTGTTGTTGTTTGTGTTTTGTGTTTTGGCTTGACCCCCTCGAAAATGCGATTATGAAATGGCTTCTGGACTGGACTTTGTCAAGTGACCCGTGTGGCCAGCCAGCCTTGAGTCCATTTTTCGCTGCCACATTTTGTGGCAACCGCAAATGCCGTTGGCTATCTAGATATTGTTATTTATTTGCATTCTCTTTTAAAGCAAATCAGTTCGTGAAATTTAGCACAAAATATAGCATATACAATTTTATTTGTTATACGTTTATTTTGATTACTTAATTGATTGATTATTAATACTATTAACACACAAAATAATGATGAATTGCTCAATTCATTTGCAGCCAACAAAAGTCGCTGCCCTGCTTAAATTTATGTTGTGTTCAATTAATTACGCGTTTTTTATCACAATTTACGCAAACAGCATTTAAACTTAAGTACTTTACACTTAACTGTGAATTAAAATGTCATTGCAATGTTAACGAATATACAAAGAAATAATATTAAAAAAAAAACCCACATTAAACCAGGAAATATTTCACTAACTAATGCGAAATTGTTTTACATATTATTCAAAATAATTATTAAGCTAATTATGTAATAACTTTTCTAAATTTGTAGTGTACTCAAAATTTGTTTTGATTTTTTCTTGAAATAAGCGATTTGTACTTCAGTTATAATTGAAGAGAAAAAAATGTTTTCAAACTGATAAAATTGTTAATCAGTTTAAAATTTGCTATCCGCTATCCATAAAGTAAAAGAGTATTATTGCTGTGTTCCTCCAGGAAATGTATGTAACAAGCAGAAGGAGATATTGAGTACGTATGTACATATATATTCTTGATCAGCATCTGCTTGAAGTTATTTAAGAAATACTTCTGCATTCTTCGTCAACTACAATCTTGTCTTTGCTGACAATCAAGTATATTTTGTACTGCATGATATATTTTGAATGTAGTGCTATATCAATATACCAATTAATTATAACCTTTGGTATATTTTTAGTATTTTGCGGTATACAAATTCCAAATATTTTAGGTATATATTTGAATGTAGTACTATATCCATATATTAATTATAGCCTTTGGTATATGTTCAGTATTTTGTGGTATATAAATTCGGTATATTTTAGTATATATATATATATGAATGTAGTACTATATCAATATACCAATTATAGCATCTGCCTAAAGTTATTTAAAAAATTCTTCGTCTAATACAAACTTGTCTTTGCTGACAATCTGGTATATTTTGTACTTTATGGTATATTTTGAATGTATTACTATATCAATATACCAATTATAACCTTTGGTATATTTTTAGTATTTTGCGGTATACAAATTCCAAATATTTTAGGTATATATTTGAATGTAGCACTATATACATATACCAATTATAGCCTTTGGCATGTTTTAGTATTTTTACTTTTCATTAATTTGCTTTTGCTTTTTTTACAATGGGTAGCGGGTATCTCATAGTCCAGCATACTTGACTGTAGCTTTCTTACTCGTTGTTTGTAGTATTATAATAGATTAGTTTGGAAGTTCTTATAATTATTCAATGTCTTAAGATATTTTTTTTGTTGATTTTGATGAGAATTCTTTGACGCAGGATTGCGGCAATACATGATGTCTGTCTTGTTACATAGATGTTCACAGATGTAGATGCCAGCAATGATAATGGATAACAAAGAAACGCATTAAATTTACATAAGTCGCAACTATAGTGTGGCTATATATGACTATATCTAGCATAGCTGTGGGTGTGGAGTCTTCTTCTTCTTCTAGAGGGCGTTGCTCATGCGCCGTTCCGGTTTTCGCGCTTCACCTTTGCGTCGGATTCGTCGCTTTTTAGCCCAACATAACACAGTTGTTACCGGAGTCGAAATAAGCAATGCTTCGTTTGGTGTCATTCGTTACGCTGAGTTGCCTTTGTTGTTGCTGTTGTTGTTGCTGTTGCTGCTGTTATGGTTTGCTTGTTTGTTTATACTTCACAATTTGGGCAACAATTGTTTTATTATTCTTGACGGCATTGTTTCAATTTGTGCGTTGTAGAATTTAATGTTGATGACAGCAACAACAACAATAACTAAGCTGACCTTTAACGCCTCGTGCTATGCATAAAGTGTCATTCATATAATGCTTAATGCTTAATGTTCCGCGTGGCGTATACGTAACACATTCAAGCCCTGCTGCCAACCTCTGTGCTAATGACGTCAAAGGCCTCAAACGCTTAATAATATTGTATATATGTAGTGTAGTATGTAATCGAGTGTTGTCCCCAGCTCAATTGAGGTCGATCTGGGTCAGAGTGTCATATCAATACAAACTCAAACTCACACAGACAATGAAGTGTGCACATAAATAACACATACACACACACACACATACGTTCGATTCGATTCGTATCTTATCAGGCAGAAATTTAGGGCCTGGTCGCTACTTGTATAGACATTAACCCAAATAAATGAGAGTACGTACACAGTTTTTGGCACAAGCACACAAACTACTCGCGACAAATTAGAGCACAAGCCGGCAGGAACGTGTTAGCGGCGAGTGATCGACGAGACGTTACCCTAGACAGACTTTAAACGTGCAGAAAATCAAAGTGAAGACTTTTAAAACAAACATATGTGTCTTTACATTTTACCGAAATATATGTAAAAATGCATATTATAGAAGTTTTTTTTTACTACCAATAATTTGTGTAATTGGTTATAAAATATTCATACTAATGAAATTAAATTTTTGAAATAGTTAGTGCAGCTCTATTTGTATGATAATCAGCAATCTTGCGTTTTTAATAAATTTTGACTGATTATTTTGGTTGATGAGGAATGAGGCATTAAAATTACAAATAACGAAGACAAATGTAGAATGGGAGTAATAAGAATCTTGTAGAATGAATTTTATGTAAATTACAGGGTATTATCAGTCTACATAAGCATTAAAAGATATACGCGAAGACGCAAATGCAAAAGCGTAACGAACGAACGAAAGAACGCGAAATGATTGCGAGTTCTGGAATGGAAAAAAGATGGCATGCTAATTTTGGGCACAGCAACTACAACTATATACTATAGCGACTATTAAGATAAAGAGGCGTCTGTTCGAAGTGGGCGTGGTCAGCTGCTGGCTGGCATCGTGGGCGTCTAAGCGTGGGTGGAATGCTGATAGTATTGTGAATGTTATATACTGGTTTCTTTTTTTTGTGGTTGTATTTCTCTCGAAGAACGGATGCTATAAATAAGCTGAGCAGCTAAAAGGAAACTTTTTATTATTGTTGGCAAGTCGACGACCTTCAATGCGAACTTAATTCGGCTGCCCAAAATTGGCAGTGCCTGTTTTGATTTTTTTTATTTTTTATTTTATGTTTTACGCCTGGTCACTGGGCTGCACTTTGTGGATGGGCCACGAAACGTGTTTTGTTTTGTTTGGTTTCGACAGCGCACAGAAATGTAAAGCGCTGTTCAATGACTTGACTTGAAATGACTTCATCGCAAGCATCAAGCGGCAAGCGACGCTCGCGATCTGCTCTGCTCTTGACGCTTTTGCCATGCCGCTGAGTCACACGTCGGATGAGCAATATTTTTGTATATGTTTTTTTTTTTTTATTTCTTTATTTTCTGGTAATTTTGTTGCGATCGCCTTTTGTTACGCTACACACAATTAAGTACTGACAATTCCTTTCCTCGCATCTTGTCGTTGCAGCGCCGTTTAGTCGGACCAAAATCACAGGACGTGCAGCATCATGACTTTCTACTGGTGGTCCCATTGGTTCTGGATAACCTGTCTGAGTGGTAAGCGAGTTTACATTCCTTACTGTGTGCGATTGACTGACTAACTTCCTGCCTGACTAACTGATTTGATGCATTATCTGCTTGAGCAGCTAATTAATTGAGGGACTTACTAACTTACTGACTTCCTGACTGCACTCCTGTGAGTCGAACTAAAGGAATTCTTAACTGCTTGACTGGTGTGTTGATTGCCTGACTTAATAACTGACTAACTTCCTATCTGACTGACTGATTTAATAAGCAATCGATTGACTGACTACCTTACTGACTGTCTGACTTCCTGACTGTACTCCTGTGTGACTGACTTTTTGTCTGAATTCACTACGTCCTGACTAAAGGAATCCCCAACCATTTACATGTTAGCTTAACTGACTAAATCCTCTTCTGACTGACTGCCTGATTGTCCAACTTCCCTATTGACTTCCTGACTGCACTCCTGTGAGTCTGACGAAAGGAATTCCCAGCTGCTTGACTGGTGTATTGACTGCCTGACTGACAAACTTTCTTTCTGCCTGACTTATTAACTAAGTATTCGATTGACTGACTACCTGATTTTACTTCTGTGTGATTAACTTTCTGTCTGAATTCACTTCGTTCTGACCAAAGGAATTCCCAAACATATACTATACTTGTTAACTTAGCTGACTAAATCCTCTTTAACTTCCCCTTTGATATTCTTACTTCATTCCTGTATGATAGACTTTCTGGCTGAGCTGCAGATATTCTCACTAACGCAAATCCCAACTGCTTGCCCGTTTCCCTTTCTGACTGAATGCTCACTCCTTAATTGACTTGCTGACTAATTAATTGATTCACTGACATTTTGGATGAGTTCCAGACATCTTACTATTGGAATTCCTAGCTGTTTGCTTTATAGTCTGCTTAACGGACTAACTTCCTTTCTAGATTCACTTTTAAACTACCTGACTGATTATCTTTCTTTCTGACTGTTGAACTATCTAATTGACTTTCAGACTAATTAATTGATTGACTGACTGCCTGACTTCCTGACGGCCTTCCTGACATCCTGACTAAAGAAATTCCTAATTTATTTCCATTAACTGAGTTTCAGACTTATTCAGTTAGACTGACATTATCACTGTTATCCTTAACCCTTGTCGTCATCTTTTTTAATTGAACAGTACAACTGCTGCCCAATGGCATTCCTCATGTGCATACATATCCCAGTCAGGACATTAGCCTAGAATCAACAACGCCGCAGGAGCATCGCATGGAATTGACAAACGGTCGTCGACAGCCAGCAACAACAACAACGAAGCTGTATCAGACGACGGCGAGCCAAAGCTGGACAGCGGCTACGCAGCGCAACATCATGGACTTGACGATCAAGACAACAGCGACGCCAACGACGTCCACAACGACAACAAGCTACACACCAATCGAGGAGACGGAAGAGAAGGAGCGGGAGAAGGAGGAGGGACAGGAAGCGCCCTTAAATGTTGACAATGATGATGATGATGCGTTGGCGATCGATGACATCAATGGTGACGAAGTCGAGGAGATTGATGTGGAGGTGGCCGACGAAGGAGACGTGGAAAAGGAGGAGCCGCTGATGCTGCAACACAATCAGTTTGAGTTCAAGCGTTCGGCAGACTTTGCAGCCCTGCCAGCAGAAGGTGAAGGAGGAGGCGGAGGAGGAGGAGCAGAAGTCGCTGCAAATACACACGCAGAGCAGCTGAACAACTATACGAATTTCAGTCGTAGCACAAGGTAAGCAAGCAACTCAAAAACGCAGTCAGCAGTCGGAAAGTCATTTCAATTGCTTTATCTTTTTTCCGCAGTACAAACACAAATAGCAGCTGCAGTTCATGCAATTACACGAGACCAGCTAAACTGCAACTAAGCACCATCCTAACAGCAACCACAACAACATTGGCCTCAACTCTGACGAGATCAACAACCAGAAGAACTACAACGATGCCGTCAACGACAACGACAACATCATTGTTGTCCACATCATCATCGACAGCAAGTGCGCCGGCTAATAGCACGGCACAGAGTCAGTTGGCTGCGACTCCATCGACGCCCAAAATCAATACTGAATGGTTGTCGGATGAGCTGCAGAAGGCGCCGTTTACGCTGGAGAATGCCAACAAGGAGGATGAATTGCGTCGCGCTGAGAGCGAGCACCGATCACGCAAATCGAAGGTGTTGTCTGCCGAATATAAGCACATCAATCGCTACATTAATTTCTCCAGCGACACAAAAAGTCTGCTCACACGCTCCGCCTCGTCCACGCCCAGTATAAATGGCTACAATCCCGACGAGGGCAACATTTCATCCGAGGCGCTGGCCATTCAAGTGAGTTACATAAAAACATCTTAAGCAATTATCTGCAATGTGCAATTAAAATATTGTTTTTCTTTTTGTATCATTTTTTTATATTAAATAATGTTCTGATTAATGGGTTATATTTTAGATCTGTTCTATCGTAAAACTTAAAATCAGTTGTGCGTTTAGCTGCATCTTTTCATAAATAATATGATAAATGTTTCCACTTAAAAGCTGTTGTGCGTTTAACTGCAACTTTTGACAAACAATATAAATTGTTATATTTTAGGGATGTTGTGCAATTGTTGATAAACAATATGATAAATGGTTTTACTTTAGGGATGTTGTGCATTTAACTGCAACTTTTGATAAACAATATGATAAATGGTTTAACTTTAGGGATGTGTTGTGCGCTTAACTGCAACTTTTGACAAACAATATAAATTGTTATATTTTAGGGATATTGTGCATTTAACTGTGACTTTTGATAAACAATAAGATAAATGGTTATACTTTAGGGATGTTTTGCATTTAACTGCAACTTTTGATAAACAATATGATAAATGGTTTTACTTTAGGGATGTTGTGCATTTAACTGCAACTTTTCATTCAAAATAATTCCTGTCTATAATGCAATACAAAAAATACAGCTGTGTTTAACTGAAATCTGATGCAAAAATTATGCAGTAATCCGAATTGTGCAATTATATGCAATGCACTTAAGTTAAACGATTGCCAATATATGTTTCTCATTTAAATTTAAATTTTATATATTTTTTTTCTCAATTTTAGCGTACATATTTTCTGGATGCCGGCGCTATTTCGGCCATTTGCTTTACGGTCTTTGGCATCTGCTGCACAGTGGGCACCATTGGCATTGTTCTGTATCGGCGACGTTACCTAAACAAACCGCAGGCGCTCAGCGAACCAGATTCGAGCGTCTACATCGATGATAGTACGATGCGTGTAAGTGTAAGTTTCTCGCCTCGGCACATCTTGCAACTATTTGGTTGATCTTTTAAAGCTAAAGTCTCTTTTGCAATTGCAGGATAACTCGGATGAGATGTATAGCCTGGACAACGATTCGTTTCTCAACTCACTGGAGGCAATGACAATACAAAACTACTGGACAGACACTGTCAAACATACAAAGCTTTAATTTTTCTAGCGTCTGTTGTGCAAGGTTTCGATTAAAATTATTTTGTTATTTTATTTTATCCAAATATCCGGTACTCATGGTTAGGTGACATTTTTTTTTGTGACAATCAACAAAAGAGAGTATGACAACTCTTAAAAAAAAAACAAAAACAAAAAATACAGCTGATCTTGCAGTGTCCATAAGCACTAGAGTTGCCAAATTTGATTTGTAGTTTTGGAAATATTGCTGTGTACTGAGTACCGGATATCTAAACAGTCGAGCATACTGTGGCGACTGTAATTTGATTGTTTTCTATTTTCTTCATCCCATACATTTGCTTCCCTACTATCGCTTGTTCGCCCCTTCCCAATCCTCCTATTCCAACTGTAAAACCAACAGACGTGGAGCACACAAACAAACAAACACATCATAATCATTAAGTAGGCGCCACAATGCGCGTAGCTAATAATCATTTAAGTGACAAGAGGATGATGAAGAGGGATGATGAGTAGCAGGATTTGAAGGTCCTGTAGTGTATGTATTTACTAATTAATAGGCATTCGTGCAGCTCAACAACAGAGGAGCAAAACCTAGACTTAAGCCAAACTACCAAAATTATGTTTAGTATGTGTATAATTTGTAAGTGCGCAATGTTATTTGCTAGTTTTTAAACACTGTTGACACTCATATTGCCTGCTGTCCATTACCAACACTACCACCACACAACAACAGCAACAACAACAACAAAGAACAGTAGTGGAAGGCAACTGGGATTACGATTACCGATAGCGATACACCGATTCATCGAAGGTCAAACCAGATTTTAATTTTGATATACATACATATGCATGCATATGTTCTGTATGTATGTGTGCATGTGTGTATACGTAGCATTCCTTATTGCAAATTCTGTTATACTATCGATAAATACTACAATATAATTCTACACTTAATTATCTTTAGCCTAATTTACTTACACTTACTCTTATTTATACAAGTATATTCTTACTATTTATGCAGTTTTTTATTTGAAATGTTAAGTATTTTCGAAATTAGTTTCGTTCAACAATACAATACGTATGTATGTATGTATATTGTTTCCCCACACGATGATCGATCAATGACTACCATAATATATGTAATATTTATGTATACAGTTTAGATTTGTGTCTGTCCAACAATTAAACGCAATCATTCCTTCCAGTTTAGCATATAGTGCAACTTTATATGAAATTATTGTATTACAAATAAATCAAACATACTACAAATTACAAAAAATTCACACAAGATATATTAACTGTTTAACTGCCACACAAAGTCTTTGTCAATTATGACCATCGAAATTGTTAAGACACAACTAAACTGTTTTGCCTAACATTGCATGATCTCCAAATACTATTCAGCGTTTATAGTGGTAAATATAAACGAACGTTTTAAACAAATCATACCCAAGACTGTTTGCTTTTAAATTATCCCAAAATTCATATGAATATAATTCTGCGGATTTTCTAATGAACAAGCACGTTGCATATTTGTGCTTATATTGGGCACTTGACAAATATAAAGTAAAATTAGTTGTATCTGAAAGTTGAAGCATGAATATTCCGTTAGTAAGTATTTGAGGTGGCCAACATCAAAAACGTTTCGAATGCTGCCAACTGCGTAGAATGTTAAAATTTGCATATTAACGGACATTTTTTAACAGTGAACATTTTTGAATTTTTACATAACCAATTGAGCAACATCTGTGGATAACAGCGGCTTTACATCCAGTTAGGCATTCTAGTATATTTAGCAACGTAAAATTCTCGCATTTGCATTTTAAAATATATTAATATACACTTTAAACGATTAAGTGATAGATACCGCTGGTATTCTATATTTTCAAATTCTAATTGTTCAAAATTATAATTCTCGATGCTGGTTATCGATTCATACGGGAGGTGCAACTATTTCTGGTATATTTTGCTTGGCGTTTCGTCGGTATATTTTGGTATTGTTAGTACGGTCATGCAGTGTTTTGCTGCATCGTATGCATTGTATTCGAACAGCAAATAAAGCAAATAAAGCAGGTACGAATTTTAGTGCACTTGCATAAATCGTAAATATCGTGTGTATAACTTGTCAAAAAAATTCAGTTTGAATGTCAAATTGTATCGAAAGCATAGAAAAGTAGTTTGTGTTTTCTGCCATAAACAGGTAAGCAACAGCGAGCGTTGAAAACATGTAAACCAGCAAATGGCGTCGTCGCCGTCGCCGCCAACTACTTTGCGTCGACATGCAGTGCGACATTTTGTTTTACAGTGTTCAAAACATTCTTGATTGTTCTTCTTTCTTGTTAAAGAATTAAAATTAATATACAAACATTTATGTTTTATTGTGCAGAGCAATGTCGTTCTTTGGCGTCTATATACCGCCATCCAATGCGGGCTTCGAAGGTACCACAGCACAATGTGCGGGATCCATTGCAGCGGAAAACATTAAGATTTTGCCCACAACAACAACAACAAATGGCACAAACCAGCTAAACGAAAGCATGTACGAGGATCCCGACTATCCCCGTGAGTATTCTCTTCCCCCCAACTTCCTCACATAACCTATTAATTTCATGAACCCATGTAATTAATAATAAAACGCGCGCGGTTTTTTGTTGTGTGTTTTATCCATTGTTTCGCTTCATTTGTTGCGCTTCGGAGTCGCCATTTTTGTTTGCATTCCTCTTCCTTCTCTTTTTTTTTTTTTTTTTAATCAACTTGCATTGAATGCAATTCCGACTTTGTTAAAATTGTCCATTTGGCATCCGCTCATTATTTTTGTTGACCTTTTTTGGAAGCTGAATTGAGGTGTGGATCAAGGTGATGGAAGAAGCAAGCTGGCATTGCAACGTGATTAAGAATATACATACATATGTATATATAAACATTTATGTGTATGTAAATATTTATATGTATGTAATCGCAATCATAATCAGATCCTTGACCTGTCATCGCTGCTGGCCAAACCGGCAAAAGCTGGCGAACAAAAAACCATTTTTGTTTACCATGGGAATGTAAACATACAGGGTGATCTATCTGTGATGTGCTTAAACATTGTGTGTCTTATTATAACGAGTGTACAACATTTAAAAAGTGTATTTTCGTGAAGCGTCATTCCATAAATATACTGTGGGAATCACAACGTTAAATATGCAAACAAATAGTCTAGCACAGAAGTGTAGACTGTTCTCTTAGTTGCATGTGTGTATGTTGAATTACCTCAAGACTTACAGGGTATTTTATGTACTACCCCATTATGCACTACTGTTGGGTTAGAACAAATATTTTGTGTATAACTTGGACATAAACAAACTGTTGTTATTTCCAGTTTTTGCATGAAAACAATGCGTATAATTATTGCGAAGACGTTTTGTGACTCACAATGCCATCATAAAAGTGTTCAAGTAATAATGCACAAACTTGGAGACGAAATTAAAACGCCAAATTAATTATGCCGCCCACTGTAGAGATATACATACATAGAAAATAATTGTAGCGAGCGTGACGAAGTTTCACAATTTCCCTAAATCAAGGAAGGGCAAAAAATATAAATGAAAAAATAGAAAAACGCGCCGATTCCATATTTAAATCACAAGCGACAAAGAATAACTTTTAGCCAGCCTAGACAACGTCTATTGCGGCCACTGACCAGACAGAGAACTGAGTGATCCGTCGACTGTGCACAGAGTCCACAGTTGGTTTTATGGCACAATCACACAGCCCAAGGAAATCCAAGAGAGGGCGCAATAATAGCTGCAGCTACTTATGTATTAAAAAGATACATTACTCTTCTCTTCGCTTCTCTTGTTGTTGTGGTCACCGCGTTGTTCGCCGATGTCCGGCGATGTGCCAATAACTGCGTCATACGCAGCATTATTGATGCCGTAAATATATATATTTAGTATGGGGCGGACGTATAGTATTTATATGTGTTATAACATGTATATATCTTTCGGTTCAAATTGTTGGCTGCTGTATTGTCTCTATATAGTTCATAGAAGTTCGTTGTGTGTTCGTCGTTTGTTTTGCTTAACACTTTTCTTACGCTCTCTCTTTCACTCTCTCTATCTGCTTCTGTCCCTGTCTTTCTATCTCTTTCGTTTGCCCCATTCGCACAGATGGCGTGACTGTGACTGCAAAAAAAAAAACAAAAAAACAACACAGCAAAGCAAAGCAAAGCAAAACCAACCAGACACACAGTTTGCCTTGTCTCATTCATTTCATTTCACTTTGACTTGCAAGTCGGAATAATATCGAAATAATATATCCTTTTCATCAATTGTAGCCGACTCACCGCTCTGGTTGATATTCACGGAAAAGTCCAAGGCACTGGATATGCTCCGCCACTACAAGGAGGCACGTCTGCGTGAATTTCCAAACCGTGAACAGGCCGAGAGCTACGTACAATTTGGCTTTGAGAGCATCGAGTCGCTTAAGCGTTACGGCAAAGCCAAACCAACCAGCAGTGAGTAGTGTGCCATCATTTTGTCAAGTATATTTGCATTAATCGGTTGTATCCAAACATGTTATAGAGCCTGTGCAATTGCCAACAACATCGTCGGGTAGCAGTAACAGCTATAAGACATCATACAGCGGCAGCGATAGTCCGCTCTTCTCCTCGTCACCCACAAATTGCAGCAGTAGCAGTCCAATGAGCAACAACGGCAGCAACAACATCATCAGCAGCAGCAGCTCTAGCAGCAACAGCAACAACATCATCACAAGCACCAGCGGCGGCAGCAGCATCAGCAGCAACAACGTCATCAGCAGCAGCAACAACAGCAGCAGCATTAGCTCATTGAATGCAGAGCGACAACCGTTTCGAGCGCCTACGAAACAGGAACTTGTCGAATTTCGCAAACAGATCGAGGCCGGCAATTTGGAGCGCGTGAAACGTATCGTTTGGGATAATCCACGCTATCTGATTAGCAGCGGCGATACGCCAACCAGTCTGAAGGAGGGCTTTCGCTACAATGCCATGCACATTTGCGCCCAATGCAATCAGGCCAGCATCGCTGAATTCATTTTGAAAACCATCTCGGATCGAGAGTTTACCCAATTGTATGCGGGGAAAAAGAGCAGCGGCGACATGTGCGCTGCCCTCAATGAAAATCTGCTCGATTATTATCTTAATATGCCGGACAAGGGACGCGGTGAGACACCGTTGCATTTTGCTTCGAAAAATGGTCACGCCAGTGTTGCCGAAGTACTTATTATGTATCGACAGTGCAAGTCGCTAAAGAACACCGAGGGCAAGTATCCCAAAGAAGTAAGTACCGAGAGAGAAAGACATTTCTGAGCGTTGTTTATTTCATAAATATTTTATATACTCTCTTCTCTTTAGATAATTTGTCAACGTGCACAGAATGCCACGACGTTGACATATAAAAAACTGGATTTGCTGCTGTCCGATCCGCATTTTGTGCCAGTGTTGCGTACAATCCTCAACACTGTGCCACCGTTTATTGGACAGCCCTTTACACCGAACGATCCGCCGGTAAATGAGCATTTAATTCACCAAATTATCAAATTAGAAATAGTAGAGTAGTTACGTAGATATGGCATATGATTATAGTGTTTGTTAGTGTTTCACTTTTGAATGAATCGATGTTTGTCGAAAGTGAAATGTGCATATCTCGCGAGTCCAAATGGTATATTTAGTCGACGCTATTTAACTATGTCCGTCGGAATGAACAGCACAGCAAATGATTAGCAATTATAAAAGATAGGGAACTACTGCACATTCAAGATAACAAACGGCTTAAATATGCTATTTAATATTCACCCTTAGTCTATTACGAGGCAAAATTTGTATGCAAGTTAAGAATAGTATTACGTTGAACATGAAAGATATATCTGTAGCTTTCGAACATGTTTTGCATTCACATTCGAAATATATTATAGTTTCCTAAAGATTACTAGCTTATTCGTCAAGAGAAATATTGCAACATAATTTTGGTTAAACTTTGCTTTATAACGTGGAATAATCACACATTAAGTCTAATTCATTTGGTTACTTTTTGAACACAGCCACTGCAGTGTAAGACGGAGGAGAGCGATCGCCTCAATGTGGATCTTCAAATCTGCGCTATGGCTGGGCCAATGTCACGTGAGCAAGCATTTAATTTCTATCGTCGCTGGAAGACGCCGCCACGTCTTGGCAGCAATGTGATATCACCGTTGGCCGGATCGCCATATATCTCGCCAATGAAGACGCCAAACAAATCGCTGTTCAACCGGAGCTCCGACCAACTCTCGATAGGTCGTCGCGTTCTATTTAGCCCAACGACGCCAAATAAATCATTAAACAGCGAAACAAATGGCAATCGTAAGCAACAGCAGTTGGAAGTGGATACATCATCGCAGACACAAACACAGGATGAGACAGAGGACAACATTGAGAACAACAATAACAATGATTGTGCGTACAAGGGGACGCCAAGTGGCAAAACGACAGCGATGAAACCGAAGCAACTCCTTAACATGTCAACGCCAATGCGGCAAGTGCGAAGCGATTTGCTATTGGAATATCGCTGCGGAAATAGTCCATCGTTGCGGGCAGATGAGTCAATGGATGGCGGCTGCGGCTCTAATTTCAGTCTCAATGTCTCGAATCTAAATGATAGTTTCCGTGAGCGTCACATTAAAAACTCGGACATTGAGAAGGGCCTCGAGGTGGTCGGTCGTCAATTGGCGCGCCAAGAGCAGATGGAGTGGCGTGAATATTGGGATTTTCTGGACACCTTCATTGACATTGCCTCGCCCGCTGGTCTGACACGTCTGGAGAGTTATTTGGCGGCACAATTGGAGAAATCGGATCAGTTATGGAATATGTCACAGATGCAGAATTGCTTAGACTTCATTACGGATCGCAATAAAACTGGCTACAGCAGCGTCGCCAGTCGCAGCAACGACACTGGCAGTGGGACTGGTGTAATTACCCAGGTAATGACACCGTACACGTGTGTGGAGAAATCACTGCAAGTGTTTGCCAAACGCATCACAAAAACGCTGATCAACAACATCAGCAACATGGTGTCAATCAATGACACTCTGCTTTCCGAGCTGAAAAGACTGAAATCGCTAATTGTGAGCTTCAAGGATGATGCACGCTTCATTAGCGTTGACTTTACCAAGGTGCATTCACGCATCGCACATCTCGTTGCCAGCTACATTGCCCACTCTATGGAGGATACTGCCACACTTCATTATCAGCTGTTGCAAATGCTGCGCAAATTGCTGCAACTGAACGGAGATCGGCGCGAGCATTTGCATTGTGTGTGCGCCAGCATGTTGCAAACGTTGAAACAGGCGACGCCAACGATGCAGCTGCCCGACGTATTAAAGACCGAGGAATTGTGCTCGGCCGCCTGGCAGTTGGAGCAGTGTTGCGCCTGTTTGTGGGACGCGAATCTCAGTCGCAAAACGAGTCGACGCAAACGCACCGAATCGTTGCGTGCTCAGGCACATGAAATGGCCAATGCAACGACGGCAACGACGACGTCGGCAACAACAGCAGCAACACTCACAGCAGCTGCCGTCAGTTTGAGTAATAATATCGGAGTTGTACATCCAGTGGCCAAAACAATCAACAACAGCACCAGTAGCAGCAACAGCAACAGAAACTTCACTAGTTATCGCTGCAGCGAGTCCCAAAGCGATGACGATGATATTTTCGCTGATGATGTTGCGATCTACGTAAGTTTGCAATGTTTGTTCGATATCAATTTCTTACCTGAGTATCTCTTTCATTTATTCTTAATAGTACGAGTGTAGCAACAATGTTAGCGCCGCGGACAGCAGCGAGGATGAGGAGGTATTCTATACGCCACCAGAGAGCCGTTCGCCTCGATTGTCCTGCGACTTGGAGCCACGTTATGAACTCTTCATTTTCGGGTAAGCCAAATTAATTGTGTGACGATGTGAGTTTGAAACTAATGCAATGCATTTGCAGCAATGAGCCCACAAAGCGTGATCTAGATGTATTGAACGCCGTTTTCCATGTGAAGATTGAAAAGGAAGCACTGCCATTAGTATACGCCTGGCGCACAGCTATGGAGAGCTTCTCCACCGCTGAAATGGATCTGTAAGTAGTTGCAGAGGTTTATAAAAAATGTTTCTTGCTTAACTTTTTTCTTTTTGCAGCTTCCCCTCACCGAAAAGTGTGCAGCGCACACACAAGCCATCTTTTATTGGCACTCCTCCTAACTACAGTATTTCCGCCGATGGCACTTCCACCTCGAATGTGCATCGAAATCGATTGCTTTGCTCGCCAAAGTTGAACGCGGTTGTCGCTCGCTTGTCGGAGCAAAAGACCGTTGTGTCGCAATCGCAGTCGCCACCGCCGCAATCGGAGCGAATGGTTGTTGTATCGTCGCCGATGTCCTCACCAATGCCGACGCTGGCAACTGTGGCTGCGGCAACGGTATCGCAGTCATTCCAAACGCCGCTCAACAAAGTGCGCGGCCTCTTCAGCAAATTCCGTGAGACACGTCAGGAGGATTCGCCAATGATGAATTCGCCCGAATTTGTCAATTTCAATGCCCGTTTCAATAACTCACTCTTTGATGATAAGGACTGATGATTGGGATCCAAAGCAGCACCGAAGCAGAAACACAAAAAACACAAGCTGAAACAGAAAAAGCAACTAAAATTGAAACAGCAACAGCAGTTCTTGTTTTAGTTTTTGTTTTTTTTTTTATTATTTATATACATATATTTTTTTGTATTATTAATTTTTTGAAATTGTATTGAAACACAACTGTCGAATGCCTGAAAGTTATATTGAAATTACGAAATAAAAAGAAACAAAACATGAATTTTTGCTAAATTGAGTAAAATGCAAGGGTATTATTCATTAAGTTTTTTTTTTTATTTTTTATTGTGTTAAATTATAAAGTTGTGTTGAAAAACAAAATGAATCCGAATGAAAGTTATTTAGGATTACAAAGTTGATGTAAATAATGAAATAAAAAACATACATTTTTGCTAATATGAATTTACACATATTTGTGGAATGTGAAGAGAAGAGTCGGAAATGTGCGTAAACTGATATTTAATATTGCCAGAATTATTTAAGCAAGTCTCGAGTTAACTGTCGATCGATTTATTTGGTTGGTTTTATCAGAGGTCGAGACTGTCGCTTCGAGTTTGCCACACAAAACACTTTTTTATTTCAAATTTTGGCTTCGATTTTTTATTTGTAAATATTTGAAAATGATTTGCGGTAAACTATGGTCAACAATGCAACAGCAATTGGTAAGCACCATTCATATATATTATATATAGTATATATTAATAATGTTAATCAAATTGTATACAAACAACAGCGTCACTTTAGGGTTACCGTGATTGGAGCTGCCGGTGGCATTGGACAACCACTTTCGCTGCTGATGAAGAACAATAAATTGGTCACCGAATTGGTGCTGCACGATGTGGCAAATGTGGCTGGCGTCGCCGCCGATTTGTCGCACGTGGCCACAAAAGTTCATGTGAAATCCTACACGGGTGCATCCCAGATGAACGACGCGGTCAAGTGTGCCGATCTTGTGATTATCACCGCCGGCGTTGCCCGCAAGCCGGGCATGACCCGTGAACAGCTGTTCGAGGTGAATGCGAACGTTGTGAGCGGTGCAATCAAAGCGATTGCCGAGCATGCATCGTATGCCTTGATTGCGATTGTCACCAATCCGGTGAATGCCATTGTCCCGATGGCCGCTGAATTTCTGAAGAAGGAGGATCTATTCGATCCGCGGCGGTTGTTTGGCGTCACCACACTCGACTTGGTGCGCGCCGAGACATTCCTTGGTGATTTCATGAACGTCGACCCGCGCAAAGTAAGTGTTCCGGTGATTGGCGGACATGCTGGCGACACAATTTTGCCCATCATATCGCAATGCAAGCCCAAATTTAATGACGACCAGGAGTGCCGGGAGGCGCTTGTTAAGCGCATACAAATGGGCGGCGATGAAGTGGTCCAGGCCAAGGAGGGCAAAGGCTCGGCGACCCTATCGATGGCATTTGCCAGCGCTCGCTTTGCCAACGCCCTGCTCCTCGGTCTCAAGGGCAAAAAGGCGCCCATCGAATGCGCCTACGTCTATTCGGATGTGACGGAGGTCAGCTATTTCGCCACACCCTTGAGCTTCGGTCCGTGCGGCATCGAGAAGAATCACGGTTTGCCGCCACTCGATGATTACGAGCAGGCTGGCCTTGAGAAGGCGTTGAAGGGCTTGCAGCAGTCGATCGAGAACGGCATTAACTTTGCCCAATGCCATTAATGCGATTTGCATAATAAATTTCCACTTTTACAATGCTTTTTAATAAAGTGAATTACAAGCAGTTTAATTATTTTAATTTGAAAATTAAATATAATATTAAAAGAATAACAAGAAGGCTTTAGTCGAATCGACTGTGAGATAGCCGCTACCCATTTCGAATAAATGTAAAATAGTGCCGCATTTTAAAAATACTTAGAAATAGTAATACTACTATTGATATATCAAATTATCATTGAAATATACCATAGAGCACGACATATACCAGTTTGTTAGCCAACGGTACTAAGACCCGTTTAAAGTAGGCGTTTTACCCCATACAAAAATATCTTAAATAGGTTCTAAATTGTGCAGATCTCAACCAAATTCGTAGGAATCATAAATACTATAGTTATTATAGTCTGTCCCTAAATTCAACACTCTAGCTTCAAAATTATGCTTGTTATTTGGGTTTTGTCGATTTGCGGGCGTGAAAAAGATGTGAAACAAACTTGATCTGCGTGCACACATAAAATTGGTGTCGAAAAGAAATTATATCTCATATAGTTTCTGAGGCAGACAGACATGGCTATAGCGTCTTGGCCGTAGAGCTAATCAAGTATATATATATTTTATAGAGTCGGAGATGACTGAACTATATGTGGTATATTGATACCCTACGACATTTAAAATTTAAATTTAAAAGCAACTTAGATGCTTTCTTCTGCCTTTTGCATAAAGTTATAATACCCTTCTACCCTATGGGTAGCGGGTATAAAAACACTGTTGTTATTAATTTGTATAAAAATAAGAATCATACTGATTTACAATACACATTTATAATAACAATATTTTCTTTTCAAAAAAATTAAATACAAAAAGAGAAGTATCTGCAAGATACCCAATAAGCAGACGAACGTTTAATATTGTAAGAAGTTTAATTCAGTCTAAATTCATTCATATTCAGCAACATGTACATAGATACTTTTAAATACATGAATCTATAAATGAAATGTATCTGACAGATGCTTTTCAAAGAAGTGTGTTTACATTGAATCTTAGAATCTTTTAATGCGTGGTTTTTATTAATAGTTTACATCCAATACAAATTAATAATAAGATTCTAATATACAAGGAGGTTCCTTCTGATTGACTTAAATAACACATATATATTTTTTAAACAAGTTGTCTTGGATATTTTTATATATTTTTTAAAATCAGCTTTTACAAAAAGCAAATTACGAGTACAATACGAAATAATCAAAATATTGGTCAGAGAGCGACAAATGCTGTGATTACATGTAAAATTACAAAAACAAATTGCGAGCAAAGCGAAAAGCCATAAAAGCAATTACCATTAATCACACACACAAACACACACACACACATGCACACGCACGTTTGGACATAAAGCGGCCTTTTTATACCCGTTACCCAAAGGGCAGAAGGGTATTATAACTTTGTGCCGGCAGGAAATGTATGTTACAGGTAGACGGAGGCATCTCCGACCCTATAAAGTATATATATATTCTTAATCAGCGTCAACAGCCCAGACGATCTAGCCATATCCGTCTGTCTGTCTGTCCGTCAGTCCGTCCGTCCGTATAAAATAGACTATAAGAGATATCCGCTGCGATTTATTCGCTTTGCTTTTACTCAAAATGGGTAGCGGGTATCTCACAGTCGAGCACACTCGACTCTAGCTTTCTTACTTGTTTTTGTAGCGTTTTCATAAGGTTCTCGTCGTTGAAGTGCTGCGAGGGTCCAACGGGTTTCCTGGCCGGTTCCTTCTGGCTTAGGGCTCTTTGGATTCGGTTTCAGTTGCTCAGTTCACTCTGCATTTCTTATGCAGCATTTATAAGCGTTGATTTTTGTCAACCAGCGCGGTGGATCCAACAAATTGTTGCAATTGGAAATGCGCTCTTCTTCGTCTTCTGTTGCTGTTCAATTTATTTCATTGGTTTTCTTACGCTGTCCTCAAAGCGATTAAGAGTGTGCTTATTTGATGGTAATTTCATTTTAGACATTTCAGGTTTATAATTATTTTCCTACTCTAAGATGTATATGAATACATATTTTAAATCTATAGTTGTATCTTACATTTATGTACAATATTTACATATTTATTTAGCTAAATAAATATACTTTTAGTGACACTTTTGAGCTTCAATATTTTGGTAGTTAAAATCATAATTAACATAACATGAAAAGAATATTTTGTATGCATCTAAAATGAAATTTCAAAATCTAAAGCAACATTTTATCATTTTTATTTATTTTGCAAAAAATACGTTTATTTTAGTGCCAATTCAAGTTTAATACGTTTTTTTTTTTTTATACCCGCTACCCATAGGGTAGAAGGGTATTATAACTTTGTGCCGGCAGGAAATGTATGTAACAGGTAGAAGGAGGCATCTCCGACCCTATAAAGTATATATATTCTTGATCAGCGTCAACAGCCGAGACGATATAGCCATGTCCGTCTGTCCGTCTGTGTGTCTGTGTGTCTGTGTGTCTGTCCGTCCGTCCGTATGAAACACTGGATCTCAGAGACTATAAGAGATAGAGCTATAATTTTTTTTCGACAGCATTTGTTATGTTTGCACGCAGATCAAGTTTGTTTCAAATTTTTGCCACGCCCACTTCCGCCCCCGCAAATCAAAAAAATCGAATAACAAGCGTAATTTTAAAGCTAGAGTTGTCAATTTTGATGTATACTATAATTACTATAGTAGTTATGAATACTGAAAATTTGGTTGCGATCAGATAAAAATTGTGGAAGTTATTAAAGAAATACTTTTGTATGGGCAAAAACGCCTACTTACTAGGGCTTTTAGTTGCTTTGGCCGACAATCTGGTACATTGTGCCGTCTATGGTATATTTTGAATGCGGTACTATATCAATATACCAAATATACCATTTAATATATCTTTTAGTGTTTTTGCAGTATATTCGGTATATTTTGAGAAAAATACCGCAAAATATATTTCTTTTATTCAAAATGGGTAGCGGGTATCTCACAGTCGAGTACACTCGACTGTAGCTTTCTTACTTGTTTTTTAATATATGTATATATTATATATATTTCTTAATTTTTAAATTCATTTTATACATTCAATTTTGATTATTGAATTCTATTGATTCAATTTCGATTTACGAATATTCTTCATTTTTTGTTAAAGACGACGTATCCAGCTGTTGAGCACGCTGATCTGCACGCACACTTGTTGCTTTTGTGGGGCAACTGGCAACTGGCAACGTGCAACGTGCAACAGGCGGAGACTCACGCAGCGCTTTGACAAATGATCGCTGATAACAAAAAAGTGCAGTTTATTGAATAAGGCAAAAGGTGCTGGAGGAAATAAAGCAACTATATACACAGCATACACGTATGTATGTATGTATATACATATTTGCTTGTAGTAAGTACACTGAAAAAATACATTCGTCTTTAAAATTGTGTTCTTGAATTAAGACCACTTTAAGAACAAATTCTGAAAACTAAGAACATTAGTCTTAAAAATGCCATATTTTCAAAATCAAACCAAAAATTATAAATTTAGGATAAACAAGTTCAGTAATCCATCAAAATTTCAAAGTTAATTATTTGAGTGTTTTGATTGCTCAGTTAGTTGAGCTGTCTCAAACCATTCTAAATTGCTGTCTAAGAGAGGAGATCTTTGGATTGAAATGCTGAGCAAATCGATGATAAAATTTCGTAAGTAAAAGTGTTCAACATACAACTGAATATCTAAATAAAATGGTAATAATTGTATTTTGTGGCAAAAAAAACAAAAACAATAAAATATTATATATTATTTTTTTTAAGATTTTTATTCTTGAAGATTTTGCTCGATAAGATTTTTCTCTTATGAATGAGAACTTGGATCTTGTATCAAATGTTCCGGAAATCAGGTAAGTGGTAATAAAAAACAATAAAATATAAATAATATTATATAATATTTTTTTTTTATATTATACATAATTCGAATTTTTGTTTTAAATCTATAAGAATTTTTCTTCTTATTAATAAGAACTTGGGTCTTGTATCAAATGTTCTTGAAATCAAGATGTGTTTTTTAATATTAGGATTTTCATGTTCTTAAAACACTTTTAAGACCAAAATTCTTAGTGCTGAGACCAAAATCTTGAATTTGTTTTCTGTGTATGTTTAACAATAGCAACAGCAATATGTGAGTGTGAGTACGAGTTCGATTACTCGTTTTGTTTTAAGTGGGTCGCGATCTCACGACTCGCCTCAAAGATTATCCTTGACAGAGACCGAATCCGAGTCGGAGTCGAAGTCCGAGACCGAGACCGAGTCCTCGTTGCAGCAGCAACAGCAGCACCTGTCAACAGATGAGAACGAGATGTGAAATTGCAAATTACTTGCACTGGATAATTGAGGCAGCTTTATGTGCTTGTATGCCTTGATACTGCCACATCGAAAGGAGCTCAATTGTTTCACTCAGACAAAGGTAGAGAGAGAGAGAGACATTGAGAGAGAGAGAGAGAGAGAGAGAGGGCTGCATAACGGTCTGCAAAGACTGCCGACCACTAAACACTGAGCACTAAGCTCTGGCGCCAGCTTGAAACTCTATATGACAGAGGATGACGAACGTTGCTCAAGTCCTTTGTGTTTTCATTTCTTTTCAGCTTTTTTTTGTTGTTGTTGCCTGTTTGCTGTTGCACTTATCTGGCGGACGCAATCAGGGTCAGCAGCGTCGTCGTCGTCGTCGGCTCGTGATCGCCAGACCTTTTGTCCAGTTGTCCGCTCTCAGTCTGCTGCGATGCTGCGCTGCAAACTTGAAACTTGAAACCACTTCATTTTTGTCTTTGGCTCAGTTGAAGCCACTTGCTGGCTGCATGTGGCGATGCCGATGCCAACCAGAGTGAGAAGAGCAAAGGGAAAAGCGGCGAGGGGATAGGGGAGAGGGGAGTGAGCCGTGTCAGAAGTTCACACAAAACTTGTGAACCTATTGGCGGTTCGC
Source organism: Drosophila kohkoa (assembly GCA_019972355.1). Classification (NCBI taxonomy): domain Eukaryota; kingdom Metazoa; phylum Arthropoda; class Insecta; order Diptera; family Drosophilidae; genus Drosophila; species Drosophila kohkoa. The sequence goes on along the minus strand of BJEL01000062.1, from coordinate 1,831,665 downwards.
TCTGAGTGGGCCTGAGGTATGCCAGTTGTGTACGCAACACACGCTGAGCCCAACAAAATGTCTGATCAGTTGGTGATCAGGTACACATTTTATAAAGTAAATATATGGAAGCTATAATATTGCATGGCAATACTGATTTACAATTTATTGCAGCACTTCAGAACAATGCTCAGTTATTGAAAATTATTATAAAGTGAGTAACTCTATTTATAATGTAAATAAATATTAATGTAAATTACATATATCGACAACTTAAGCAAACAACTAAAATTATGTTTAGCTAAAAGAGTGAAAAATATTTTAATCGAAAATTTGCAATGCTTAAATAAATAAAAGAAAATAAATAAATTAAAAATGATAATTGAAAAACTAAGATTTTTGACGGCATAAACATAAACAAGCAAACATTTAAGGCGATAAAAAATTAATTTGAAATAGTAAACTGAAAATTTCTTACTATTAAAAAATCACAATAGCAAAAGGAAAAAAGAAAAGAAATATAAATTAAAAATGAAATGAAATGAAATGAAATAAAATGAAGCCTAACGAAACGAAATAAAATAAAGTACTAAAAATAAATAGACTGATCAAAATATGAAAAATAATAATGATGAAAAATAAATAAGCAATCTGTTGAAAGTTTCGTAGTTCTCATACAAAATCATAGTATCTATCAAAATGATGTAAAAGTCCCAGAAATATTATTTACATTTTAAGAAGTTATAGTGATTTATATGCTATATTTATTTATTCTTTTTATATTATTATTTATATATTTTTATAATATTTTATATTATTTATATTACTAATATTATAAATTTTTAAATTCCTATTTTTTGATATTCTATTCCATTATCAATTAAATTTTTTGTATAGTAGTATATAGTATAGTATTATATAGTATATTAAATGATCTACCGTGTGCAGCGCTGTCGAGCATACTCGACTCAGCTCTCTTTCTTTGTGTTCTGTTTTTTAGTATTGTACAAAACTGCAGCGGCGCCGGAAACAAAGCAGACTGCCAACTAACTATTTATGCGAGCTACCGATTACCGATTGTCGACTACTGAATTAGCCCGGCAGCTGCGGCGATCGGCGACGCCCACAAAAACAAAAGCCACAAAAGGAAAAAGGAGTTGAACGTGCATTCGCCACGATCCTGGCCGCCATGTTGAATGGAAGAGAAAGAGAGAGCGAGAGAGAGAGAGAGGCAGTAAACCACCCTTTGAACCAGGGCCAGGCAAATATGGCGTGACCAGATGCAGCCAGGACGAGGGACGGAGACGAGGAAGGGGAGGCGTTACGCCACGCTAATGAGGCATCAAGATAAGATGTGTGCGTGTCATAAACATACATCTATACTATATAAGCTAGTGTTCATATTGTGTTTTTGGGTCACTAATGCATTAACAATGAAAGGCTTTTAGTGTCCAAGACAATACAACACAAACGCTGGATACATTTTAATTGGTGGTATTGATGATTGTTGAGCAACGTTTGTCCATTCACTGATTACGCGCAGTTGCAAAAGTTCCGTTGAATTGAATCGGTCATTGGTGTCAGTTAGTTGGTGGCTATAGAGTATGTTCCTGAAACGAAAATGCCGCAAAAGATATCGTCAACACCTGAGCAAAAGGATGCGCTCGCCGCGATGAGTCGTCAGCAGCGTTTGCTCGACACTTTGATCATCTTTCGTCGCAGTCTCGTCTATCAGACGAAGGAGTTCTTTCAGAACTCAACGCTTCACGGTGTGCGCTATATTGCCGAAACCGGGCGACCAATTGGCGAGAAATTCATGTGGTTCTGCTTCACATCGATTGGCGCCGTCACCGCTCTCGTTATCATCATGAGTCTGTGGGAGAAGTTCCAAACGAATCCCACCATCACCGGTCTCGACACTGATTTTCACAATCAGAATGTCGTTTTTCCCACCACCGTGGTGTGTCCCGAGGCCGCCTTCGATCCCAACAAATCCTACAATGAGGTCTACAAAACAGTCGCGTAAGTTTCAATTTTCCTTGCGCCCCCATTTAATTGAGTAATGCATTTAAAATCGAATTCATTTCTAGCAATTATGATGCTGACAAAGCTTTGGTTTATGCACCATTTTTGGATCTGCTCACTTCGCTGAATTTCGACAACATTCGAGATGCGGAACTGTTGGCCAAATCCATACCAGCGGATCTCCTCGCGGAGAGCACAATTCGCGAATGGGCGTTTCGATCACAAATCTCATGCGAGAACACGCTTATCTCATGCAAGTATCGCGATGAAGACATCGTCTGCTGCGATCACTTTGAGCCCATCTACACGGAGCACGGCTTCTGCTATGCCTTCAACAGTCGCTTCAAGTCCACGGCCAGAGAGGAGTAAGTGTCTCGGAAATATTCTTGATATGAATAAAGCAATTTTTATATGATTTATTTTTGACTCAGTTAATGAAGTTTTATCTTGACTTACATGCAAACACAACCTCACGTAGAATTCTTATTACATTTTTTTTTAATTTAATATGTTTCATTTTATTTGAGTTCATTAATGGCTCGACTGTGAGATACCCGGTACCCATTATTATTCTTAAGACATACCAAATTAATATACTGACAAAAAATACTTCTGCACAAAGTTATAATACTTTTCTAAAAACCCTTTTTTTGTGGCTTAATTTGGTTTAACTTTTTTTAATGTATTTAATTTAAATAACTGAAAGTGACGAATTTAACTTAAATAGTCCTTAGTAGCTAGCACTCCCTTCTTCTAGTTATTATATTATTTTGTGTAATAATTAACATGTAAATAAATAAATAATATATCTTAAATGGATAAACTGAAAATATTTAGAGAACTATATTACAATATTTCCTATAAACATAGTATATAGTAATTCAAAATGCTTGTTGCCACACTTTTTTAAATCAATATTACAAACATTGAAAAAATCGATAGTAATATATGCCAAAAATATATTGTATTGCTGTGAGGTATATTTCGTTCACTCTTATAATGTTAGTTTATCTTTTAAAGCGTTAAAACTGGCTCACCACATGATCTCTATGAGACGGACAAGAAGTGGGCGTTATTCTTCTTGCCCAACAGCACAACGCAGGTTAGTAGAATATGCGATTTCTTATATAAATCTTCTTAGTTTGTAAGTACAATTATTTCAGATATTTATATTCTCGAATGAAGAATACTTTGGCGCCGATTTCAATGCGCAAATCGATTGGTCCGAGGATCAGCTGGTGGAGGTGCGCATCTCCAAGAAGAATACCTACACCACAGACGATGCACGTCAGCTGTCGATTGGTCAGCGCAAGTGCATCTTCAGTGATGAGGTCAAGTTGCAATATTTCCCCGATGCCTACACGTTTTCCTCCTGCATGAAGCAATGCCGCATGGCCAAGGCCATCAAGCTCTGCAAGTGCAATCCGCCCTTCTACAAGCCCATCAGTAAGCGCTTCTTCAGGCTTTCCTTTGTACCATTTGAATTGAATTGAAATACACATTTCTTAGATAATGTACCCATGTGTGCGGTCAAGGACTTTGGATGCCTCAATGACTACAAGCTGAACATAACGAACATTCGGGATTGTCTGCAGTGTGAACTCAGCTGCTCCAAGACCGTTTTCAACATTGATAAGCTTATGAAAATGTGAGTAGTATAGATTCTTATTTATTTCTGTTGAAATAAACATTTTGCTGAATGGTTACTACTACATTAACTACCTTAATAATTTATATTGAAATCAACTTTTCATACATAATTGGAGCAACACTCTAGGATTTCATTTATTACAATTGAGTGTGTTTGGAACTTTGGTATAAAACAGTAAAAAGTTCAAGACACATTTCAGTTGAACAACTTGAGTATCGTTGAGAAGGCAATTGATAATTTCAATCAATAATTAGTCAGTTTCAATCAATAATTAAACAGCAACAAATTACAATTTATGTCTAAAAACATAACTGACAAATGAGCAGCCACATTATAAGTTAACAACTTGAGAATCGCAGAGAAGGGCCTAATTATGCTGAAAACATCGTTACGATGTTTTTCGATGTTTTAGTTGTTGTCGATGTTGAGCGATATATGGATGTTTGAGAAAACTCAATGTTGCTTAATTGTTATAATTATAAGTTTTTGTACTAAAAAAAGTACATAACAAGGAATTCTAAGGAAGCTTGTTGTTTGGAATGTTTGCATATATTTTAAAAGAATAAAATATGTTTATTATTTGCATTTATTATGAAATTTAACTTTATATTACAAGTTATAAAATTTCGTTATATTAGGTCAACAACTTGAGAATCACAGAGAAGGGACTTTATAATTTATTTACTGTGTTATTGAAATTCATACATTTTTGCGTAGTTAACCATTTAGCCATTTATTTTTTTTAAATATATTTTTTACTTATGTCATTGACATTTAGGTTCATTATAATCGCCCGATTCTCTTGACGTCTTCCTCTTTTTTGTTTGTCCTTTCGTCCGTCTGTCCCTCTTCCTGCTAGTCCTGCATTCTGTCTATCATCGATCTCTTTATCTGAACATCTAGCTATTCATTCGTTGACAATTATTTTTTCTTTCTTAGCACTGATCGTGCTGAGATGCCTGGAGTGTTGGTGGAGTTTCTAACTTGGCCGATTATACGCTACAAGCGTGAGGTTCTTTTCGGCTGGGTGGATTTGCTTGTATCCTTTGGCGGTATTGCCAGCTTATTTCTTGGTTTCTCGCTGCTCTCCGGCGTGGAGATCATTTACTATTTTACGCTTCGCGCCTGCTGCATGGTCTACAAAAATCGAGTATGTCTTTTTTTTTTTTTGGTTGCTTAGTATTTGTAACACTCAATGTGATGTTCGATTTTAATGCTTAGCAAGAACTATATGAGATTGAGGAGCGTATACGACATGAGCCGCCACCGGCAATTGATCTACAGCTGAAGCTCAAATCCCATGTAAATCCGCCGAACAGCGCTTCAAGCTCCTCATCGGCTGTGCTGCAAGTGAAGCCCGTCGAGGGGGACAAAGATGCGGATCTTGGTCATTTGGCACGACAGCGTCGAGTCGAGAAAGTAAGTAAATTTATTGTGTTTCCCATACAAGTTTAACTGAGGTGACTTTATGTTCAAAATATTGCAGGGTTACATGAACTACTCGAAGGGCTTGTATCGCACACCCAAGGTGCTGCCTCATCATGGCTACGACAACTCCAAGGATAAATGGCAATACGATCACGGACAATATTTGCCATAAGAAAAAAAAGCGAAAAACTATTTGCGGCAAGCCGCATTTGAAATACTTTTGCAGAGAAGTGGATATCTTATGTTGCATCATGATATCGTTAAACTGAAGAGAGAGCTTATTCTGCAGGGGTTTATATTAATTAGCTAACCATTTTTTTTTTGTCCATTAAATACTCAATATACTGATATGCTATATACGACGTGCACTGCTCGATTGAAATGAGCTGAATATATACTTAATACTACTTATGCGCACATCAACAATAAATATCCAGCAATTTTTGTTGTTTTGTTGTTTTGTTTTCTAATGAACTTCTCTCGCCCTGCAAGTAAACAAGTTTTCATGCTGCATACTTACTTGCCTTGCCTTGCTTTGCCTTGGCTTGGCTTGGTTTGCCTTAGCTCAGGCAAGTTCACTGCACTGTGCGGCAGCTGGAGATGGAGCTGTAGATGGAGCTGTAGCGGGAAGCGGGAGCAACAACAACAGCAACAAGAACAGTAACTAACCACGACCAACATCAGGCAAGCGAGCAACCCCAAAGCCAACCCCATCAGACCCGCCGCAACCCCTGCGCAACGTGCCGTCAACGGGCAAAGCGAAAAGCATTTTTCAGTTAACATCGTTGCCGGCTCATTGTTAATCCAGCAACCGTTGTGCCTCCGCCCCCCCTCAATACCCCGGGCAACCAAAGCAGAGAGAGAGCGAGAGAACGAGACAGAGAGAGTGCCTAGAGGGTTGTGAGTTTTGCGGGTGGCGTCGGTCGGGCAAAAAACTTTCGGTTGTAGTTGTAATTGCAGTTGTAAGCCGCGTAGTACAACTCACAGTCGGTTGTATGTACGTATGTATGTATGGAAGGCATTCAATTGCATAGCAGCCCCTCGACCCCCCTCCCGCACCCACGGCGCGCAGCCTTTGGCTAACCAAAAACCTCCTGCCACGCATTGCTGGCAATGAATGAAAGCCAAAGCTTCGTGTGCGCATGTATGTCGGCTTATGCATAATGCAATGCACAGCGCAACAACCCTGCATAGAGCTTTCAAAAGCTCAACATACGCGTGAGAGAGAAGAGCATGCCGAAACGATCGCCTATTGCAAAAGCTTTGAGTTCGATGTGCGAGTAGGATAGTTGTACTGGCTGAACTACTCGAACTACGCTCGTGTGTGTGTTTGTGTGTGTGTGCGTGTGTGTGCACATGGAGACAAACAAAACAAAAACCAAAAGAGTTTAAAGTTCAAATCATGCAAAAGGGTTAAATGCGTTCCACATGGCAAGCAAACACAGCAGGCAATGCATTGCGATAGAGAGACGAAGACAGTGGAGTAGTGTGGGATGATGGGAGAGATGGAGAGATGGAACGATGGAGAGACCGACGACAATTAAAGGCTGTTAACGGGCATGTTGACAATGCGCACACGCCCACAAAACAGGCACACGCAAACTTGCACACACACACACACACGCACACACAAAGGGAGACACGCATACATTGGCAAAGGCATGCATAAATAAATTTAGTAAAGTTAATTGAAATAATTACGTTTGGGGAGTGTTTCCGCTGTTCCCCTTTTGCCAACCCGTTCCCGTTCCTGTTCCTTTTCCATTCTCATTCTTGCTCACGCTTCCCTTTGCTTTCCCTTTTCCCATGTCGTTCCCATTGCCGCTCTCGTTCCGCTTCGTTGTTCCCAGTGAAGTGTCTGTGGCTCCACACAACAACAACAACAACTACAACAACAACAATACAACTGTGTAAAACAACAACAACAACAATGACTTTAGTAGTGCATTGCCACAGTGGCTCAAGTGGCCTTTGTAATCATATGCAATTGAAAATGAATTTAATATGTGATTACAAATTAATAATTTATATTTTTTTCTCTTCGTTGTCATAAAATATAAAACGTGTGAACAACATGATTTCATAGAACATCATACATATTTAAGGCTTCTCATGTTTACTATAGTTATGGACATTTTTGAAAATTCTTTCGCTAAATGATTTTCAACAAAAAATACTTTTATATAATAGTCTTTATTTATATTATTCTATAATATTCTTATTTAACTTTCATTACATTGTGGGATAACTAAATTATTTATATATATATATATATATATATATATATATATATATATTACATGTATGAATGTATAACAAAAATAAGTTTCTGGAATACTTATATTAATCTTATTTAAATGTTATTAAATGGAACTTAACAGATTTTGTAGATATATTTTTATATTATAAATATTTAAATATGTAGACTTTTTATATATTTATATATAGACTATATTTATGGTAGACTATTAATACACAAATTTAGATATTATTTTATGGATTTTCTTAATAATAATGTTTTTTTTTTGTTTAATATTTGTATTTTCTTATTTAAATTTTAAAAGTAACATAAATGTATCTACAAAAATTGAAATTTTAATTTTAAACTATTCTATTTTTTTTCAATATCTTTTAATAATTTTTCTATACTCCTGTTTTACATGTTTTCCATTTTCAATGAAGTTGAAATTCTATTCTCCTTTTTCAATGGAGTTTGTTTTGAAATTTATCCTTGATGATTTCAATTATAAAAAGTTGTAAAATGCATTTGATGATTTCATTAATTGTGCAACTGTAGATCCGACTTTGGTTGCGTGTATTGCGAAATATTTTCTGTGAGCGCGAAGTTATAACGTTGAAGGCTGAGCGACAATGGCAATTGCAATATTCGTAATATGCCAGCGGCAGTTTTCTTCGCATTTCTTGTGTGGCAGGCAGCTCAAGGAAGTTTTTGGCGTCACATTATTTGGTTGTTTTCTCGCGCTCGCTGACGGGGCGTATACGCAACGTACAACAACGATGGCGTGAGTGGAAACGGAAGCGGAAGCGGAAACGGAACGGAACGGAACGCAACGGTTGTAGAACACAGCGTGCAGTGACTGCGAGAAAAAATTGCACTTGTGCGATGAACAACGCGTGGGGCAGGCAAATGAGCAGCAGAGCAGAGCAGCTGGCAGCTGCCAGAAGGACGAAGGACGAAGGACGAAGGAAGGCAGCAAGGACACGCTGATACTCTCATAGGCATGCAGCCTCTGATAGACAGCTTAATTAAGATTGCGAGGATAATGCGCAAATTAAGACGCTGCAGCAGCTGAAGAAAACTTAAATGCAAAAGTTTTCCCAAAAAACTTATTCCAAATGTTTGCGTTCTCGCAGGACAAGGCCAGGACCTCAGGACAGATCGGACGGATAGCTAAGCTAAATGCCCGTCCAGTTGTGCCTTTGGCCATCGCTCTTGCGATTGTGCATCCAATAATGTTGCTCGCTGCCCTCGCTGCCTGTTGCCTGCATCTGTCAGGCAATGGAATAGAATTCGTATTATTTATACGTTTTTACGACCAACTTCGATTACGAAAATGCCAGTTATCCAGCATCCAGCATCCAGCAAGCTAGCCAGCCAGCTAGCCAAACGGGCAGCAACAAGAACAACCAAAAAGTGCACATAATTTTCGATGAATTTATTGAATTAAATTTCGAATCACACAAACACTGTAAAAATGTACTAATAATGCCACATAAAAACCAGCACAAGCGAGCAACAAGAGTGAACGACAGAGACAGAGAGATAAACAGAGAGAGAGAGAGAGAGAGAGAGAGAGGGAGGGAGTGAGCGAAAGAGAGAGCACAACTAGCTGCATCTAAGGCCTGTTTAAAATCAACAACCACAATAGTAAGTATCATCTGTTTCTACAACAACAGCATCAATTGAAATGCGACGGTTGTTTAGCAAATAACTCAATTTATTTTTAGAAATACTTCGAATTTTAGACACTTTTTGGACATGACTTTTGAAAATTATATCTAATATTGCTTGACTAGATTTATTTGACACTTGTTTTAATATTCGAAATTCAAGTCATGTTCAAAAAGTGTCAAAAGTTACAAAAAACAAGTCAGAAAGCTATATTTGAGCGTGTTCGACTGTGAGATATTCGCTACTTATTTTGAATAAAATCAAAATGTAGTAAAATATAACACATTTTAAAATATAACAAATTAATATACTACATTTTGATTTTATTCAATGTGCGGTATTCATTTTAAAATATAACAAATTAATATACTACAAAAATACTGTAAATATACCAACGGCATTTCAATATTGAAAATATACCACAGAGTGCAAAACATACCAAATTTTCAGCCAAAGCAACTAAGACCCGTAGGAAGTAAACGTTTTTGTCCATACAAAAAGTAATTCTACAACTTTTATCTGATCACAATCAAATTTTTAGGAATCACCAAGAGTATAGCTAATATTGTACCATATATACTAAAAAAGCTCTAGCTTCAAAACTTCAATTGTCGAACTTTTTTTTTTGTTGGGAAAAGTTTGTATATTTTATTATTTAACAGGTGTTTTGCTACCTTTTTGGCAGCTTGATAAGTTATACCTTAAAACAAAAAAATACTAACAATTATTACAATACTATGTATTGTATATTATTATACTATATATATATATTATGTTATACAAGGGACCTCGTAGGAAGGTCCTGTGGATGGCACCTCTTCTGTCTTCTCTTTTTTGGAGCATTTCTTAGCCTTCTCGCTAATGGGTTGGGTTGAAAATCCATTCTCTGAAGAATGTTATTCAAATGCTTCCGAATAGCATCGATAACCTTGGGAATTGTCGAACTTTAAAAACCAAAAAATATAAATTTCCTGTAAGCTAATTTTTAATTTATATATAATATAATATGAAGTATCATTTTTATTCAACTTTTTTGGTTACCAATTGTTTATTTCAAATTGGATTACAGTGTGCAACTTTAGAAGACTTTAGAGTATTCGTAAATTCGTACCTTAAATATCAACTGATTATATTAATTAAGTTGCAAGTTATTACTCGATTATTAGATGCATTAGAGCGACCCTGGCTGTAAGTTGCAACCACAACAAAATCCATTTGGAACTGACAACATGGCAAGTGCTTCGCATCCGCTGTTCGTTCCAAGACTCAAAGAGAGAGTGGAGGAGAAAGAAGGGAGAGGGAGGGGGAGGGGAGGGGAGAAGGTACCCAGTGGATGTGGGCGGGGATGCGAGTCGAAGAAGCTATGGATAAATCCAAATGCTGCGAAGCAAAGGACGTGACCAATGCTGCTCTATTGCTTTTCATGCATTGATTGCATTGACTTTTGGCTGCAAGTCCATCGACCATCGACCATCGACGATGAAGGCGAAGGCGAAGGAGACGTCGACGTCGACGTCGACGTCGATGGCAACGCACATTGTCTTTTTGACCGCTTGTGAAGAGCACCAACTGCGAAGCGTATGAATGCGAGTGTGAATGTGAGTGCAGTGCCAATGTCGAGTGTGAATGCGAATGTGAATGCTAAAAACAAAAGTAAATGTGTGCGTGTGTGTGTGTGTGTGTGGATGTGATCTGCTTGCTGCGATTAGAAAATGATTTACACCTTTTGCAAGACTGAAACTGGCTGCCAGAAGGAGACCGCAGACAGACAGACAGACAGAGAGAGACGGACATGGACAACGAACTTGGGACTTGGAGTTGGAGTTGGAGTTGGTAAAACCTGAAGCCAGAACACAGAGCAGGACATCGTGGACAGACTCGGCTCGTTCATGTTGCGTAGCTTCGTTCTATGCAATTACACATTTTATTATTATTAACGTTAATGTCGCCCATGGGAGGATGGCTCTGACACCCGCTCGACTCTCGCTTCTTGGCTCCCAACTGCTTCCAACTGCTGTCTGCTGTCTTCTGTCGACTGCCGACTACACATAAAAGGCGCTTATTAATAAGAAATTGCAATAAACTATGTACAACAACTACAAGCAACTACTAACTCGCTACTCTTCTTGTCTTCTTGTCTTTGCCTCTGGTTAGCCTCTGTCTCTGCCTCTTCCTCCGCCTCTTCCTCTGCTCCTTCTTGGCACCATTTTAGCCCAATTTTCAGCATCTGCTGTAAGTGCACACTTTATGCTTTACGCTCATTTTATACTATTTATATTGTCCAATTCCACAGCAAATAATTTCAAGTTTTAGTTTATAAATTATTTGGTTTGTGCGTAGCCATAACTTATTTTATACCTAACTTACTTTTGAATAGCATAAAATTAAATTTTGTACAAAAATCTATTTCAATTTAGAAAAATAAAGAATATACATATAATATATAGTAATTCTGAGTATATTTTTTCACAAAGAAATATATAATAATTCTTCATTTAATTTACTTTCAGAAAATACTCGGGACTTTGTAATTTATTTACTAATAAAAAAAAACAAAATATGTTAAAGAAATGTTAAGGCAAATGACCAAAATATACAGAATCATTTATATATGTTAGTATGTTGTATTCAAGTTATATTATATTATTATTATGTTATATTTAGTCCACAATTTGCACTGATTACTAGCCTAGGATTTGACTGACCTATGACAAGAAAACAAGAATAAGAAAACAAATCTTTTTCGAACATGATTTTTAGAGCTACGATCGCAAGGATCAACTCTATCGATTGATCACCTAAGTTTTAAGTAAACTATGAAAACTTCACGATAACTCAAGAACTACAAGAATGATTTGAATGTTATAAAAACTCCTAGTGGAAATGTATTTTATCTTAAATCTTTTATAATCAGTAAACCTTAAGTAGACAAAATATACATTTTGTGGTTTTGGAAATCATTTTTTAAACCTGCCATGTCCGTCTGTCCGTCCGTCCGTATGAAACACTGGATCTCAGAGACTATAAGAGATAGAGCTATAATTTTTTTTCGACATCATTTTTTATGTTTGCACGCAGATCAAGTTTGTTTCAAATTTTTGCCACGCCCGCTTCCGCCCCCGCAAATCAAAAAAATCGAATAACAAGTCAATAACAATAATTTTCGAGCTAGAGTTACGAATTTTGGTATATACTATAATTACTATAGTAGTTATTATTGCGATCAGATAAAAATTGTGTTATTAAAGAAATACTTTTGTATGGGCAAAAACGCCTACTTACAAGGGGTCTTAGTTGCTTTGGCTGACAATCTGGTATATTGAGCCGTCTATGGTATATTTTGAATGGTGTACTATATCGATATACCAAACATACTACTTGGTATATTTTTAGTATTTCTTAGTATTTTCGATATATTTTGAAAATGATACCGCAATATTTTGCCTTTATCTCACAGTCGAGCACACTCGACTGTAACTTTCTTACTTGTTTTTTTTTGTGATCGTATTTTAATCATGAGATCATATTGTCATTTATTTGAGTTGAAAACAGCTGCTCTAAGAGGAGTAGAGAAGTGAGAAGAAGAAAAGAGAAGAAGAAAAGAGAAGAGAAGAGAGAAGAGAAGAGAAGCGATGCCGGCGAATGCGCGGCAAAAACAAAACGCGCAAGTGTTGCTGGCAAACAGCTGGCAGCAGCAGCAGCGGCAGCTAGTGAAGACGCAGCAACCTCATTGTTGCAGTTTGTTGCTGCCGCTGCCGCTGCCGCTGCATTAAAAGTAAATCAAGCAGGCGACATCGACATCGACGTCGACGTTGAATCCGAGACCCAACGAGGACGACGACGACGGCGACGGCGACGCTTAACATATTTTATGAAGTTGGAAACCAGTAATAAAGTAGGAAGCGTTGCCAGCTGCACACACACACACACATGTACATGCACATGCACTGACACACGCACAAACACCCACATAAGCTCTCTCGCTCTGGTTGCCGGCCTTGCTCTCTTGCACACACACACACACACACAGTCAAAAGCAAAAGCAAAAGCAAAGTCACAGTTAGGAGCACGTTACATTCGGTGGGGTTGCTCTTGCTCTGTGGCTGTTGTTGTTGTTGTTGTTGTTGCTGTTGCTGTTACGTAGCCACATCTCGTGCATCGTTCCCAGTCCTCCTTGAATATAGAATATATACACATATATTGAGAGTGCAGGGACGTTTTACACAGGCTGCGGGTATTAAGGCCTCAACTAAGTGCATTCTCAATTACACTCAGAAGTGCGGGAATATAAATTGTAAAAATATAATACTAAATAAAATACATTTATATAAATTTAAATTCAAATAAATCAAATTGATACTACTTATAATTATTATATTATGAATTTGAAATACGATTCAATTCATCACTTTTTTTGAACCAACTTAATCAACCAACCAACTTATTATTTAATAGTTATTGGAGTACTTAAAGCTAAAGCTTATTAACTAGCGCTAAGGTAATTACAAATTTAATCATATACATACTTAATTAAAATATGACTCTGCTTTTAACTTTTAATATGCTGCAGTAGAAATTAATTCGAATTTACAATTATAAAAAATACATATATAAAAATGTATACATTATTTTTTCACAATTACAATTACATTCTATATTATTGTATGTACGCCAGTATTATTATTATTATTTTTATTATTATTAATATTTAAGACATAATTTTAGTTATGAGAAATAATTTAATTTAATTAACGTATAACGATTGATATTAGAAGGCATTGACTGAAAACGCACTAAAAATGCGTTGTCTAAAAATACGAAAAATTGATTGCCAAAAATTTGCTTATATCTTCGAAAATTTCATGTGTATGTGTTTAACTAGACTTGGGACCGAGATATTAGTGAAGGTTGATCTTCTTGGTGGGCGTGGTCAGGCAGCAGTACTTTCTAAAGGTATCCAACCTTGCTTAGGGTACATTTGATCAACTGTTCCTCAACAGTTGTGCACTACCTCAACCCATTGCAAGTAGTCGCTAAGTAATCGATCGTGTCAAAAAATGGGTTGCCAAAAATTTTAGTTAATGTCTGCCAAATGCAAGTGGTTGGGGTTGACTAGGCTTGGGACCGAGATATTGGTGAAGGCGGATCATATAGGTGGGCGTAGTCAAGCAGCAGAGCTTAATAGAGGTTGCTTAGGGTACATTTGATCAACTGTTCCTCAACAGTTGCGAAGAATTCTCCACGCATTGCAAGTAGTCACTAGGTAATCAATCGGGCCCAAAAATGGACTGCCAAAAATATTAAATAATGTGTGCCAAATGCAAGTGGTTGGGTTTGATTAGACGTGGGACCAAGATATTAGTTAAGGCGGAGGTGATAAGTGGGCGTGGTAGGATAGGCAGGCTTCGCAAAGGTTTCTCAGCTCCCTTGAGGTACTTTTGATCAACTGTTACCCTACATTTGTTACAAATCTAGGGAGTTGTTCAGAAATGCAAGCCATTGCATTGCTTAGTAGTTAATTTGAGAACGAAAAAAGTCACTGCCAAAAATTTTTACATATGCGTAAAATTTGCATGTGTGTGTGTTTGACTAGGCTTGGGACCGAGATATTAGTGAAGGCGGATCATATTGGTGGGCGTGGTTAAGCAGCAGAGCTTCATAGTGGTTGCTTAGGGTACATTTGATTAACTGTTCCTCAACAGTTGCGAAGAATTCTCAACGCATTGCAATTCCTTAGTAAGCGATCGAGTGTAAAAATGGGTTGCCAAAAATTTTAGTTAATGTCTGCCAAATGCATGTGGTTGGGGTTGACTAGGCGCGGGACCGAGATATTGGTGAAGGCGGAGGTGATAAGTGGGCGTGGTAAGGCAGACGTGCTTCATAAAGATTTGGCAGCGTCTTTAAGGCACTTTTGATCAACTGTTACCCAACAGTTGTTACTGATGCTGAACATTTTTTCAGAAATGCTAGTTATTGCATTGCTCAGTAGTTAATTTGAGAACGAAAAAAGTCGTTGCCAAAAATTTTTACATATACCTAAAATTTGCATGTGTGTGTGTTTGACTAGGCGTGGGACCGAGATATTAGTGAAGGCGGATCATATATGTGGGCGTGGTCAAGCAGCAGAGCTTCATAGAGGTTGCTTAGGGTACATTTGATCAACTGTTCTTCAACAGTTGTGCAGAACCTCAACATATTTAAGGTAGTTGATAGGTAATCGATCGTGTCAAAAAATGGCTTGCCAAAAATTTTAGTTAATGTGTGCCAAATGCATATGGTTGGGTTTGACTCGGCGCGGGACCGAGATATTAGTGAAGGCGGAGGTGATAAGTGGGCGTGGCCAAGCAGCAGAACTTGATAGAGATTGTACAGCGTAGATATGCATGTGTGTGCGTGTGTATGCGTTTTGCGTTTCTGATCAACTGCTACAAAATTGTACAAATATTTCAATCTCAATTTGTTTTATAATAATATTTTTAAGTATTTGTAAATATTTGTAAATATTCTATTACTTATCGCTGCATAACATTATAATTTTGGTTTCTACTTTGAATTTTTGTCAAAAGTATATTTTAAAGATTTAAAATTCTTTCAACTTTTTATCAATACGATTTTCTTATTGAAATATTAAAAATGATATTAATCATAAATAACATTTTTTATATTGATTACTCTATGATGGTTAATGAAGCTTTAGTAAAATATTGTACTATTTGTTTGCAGAATAATATTTGTTTATTGTATTACTCTTTGAATAATAATAATAATAAAAAATTATATTGAATATTTATTGAAAGCTTTTTTATACTTACTACCCCAGTAGTAATAATTTCTTTAACTTAATTTATTAAAAATATTATCATAAATAGTTTTATTGCCTGTCTTCACTTGAGTTTAAGTTGAGTTTATTTCTAATTCGCATTTAAATTTTAGAAAATAAATATAACATGTATTTAAATTAATTCTAATTTGCAAATAATAATACTAACCAATTTTTTCTTAATTTTGTTATACTTATTTATATAATTTTATTTTTATTTAATGATATTTATTTTTGAATAAAGCTGAATTTCAAAATAAGAAAATCAATTATTTTAAATATAATTTAATTCTAAACTACGAATAATAAAAAATACATACTTATAAAGTGTTCTTAATTTTGCTATTAATGTATGTACATATGTATGTATGTATGTATAACTTTATTTCTGTTATATATGAGTTTTATTTTTTTATTTTAGTTGAACAGAAAAATAATTTATTATTAATTGAATTGAATGCTAAATGCTAATGCAATTAAATATTAGGAAAGAAAAAAGGTTTTTTAATTTCGTTTATTTTATATAACTTTTTTGTATAATTTAATATTTAATTATTTTTGATTTATATATTTTTCGTTTACTTTATTCTTTTTTTATTTATTTATTTATTTTACTAGAATAGTGGAAGCGCTCCTGTTCGCTAACAGCGGCTAAAACGTGCGCCTAACAAAATGCCGGTTTAACTTTTACGTTGTGTTGCATTTGGCGGCTTTAAACGTATACGTAATATGCAATCCCCCTCTCACTCTCACTTCTCTGCCTCTCTCTCGCTATGAGGCATCCTCTGTCAGTGTCTCTCGCGCTCTGCTGCGAATGTGTGTGTGTTGCCACGTTTTGTTTGCCGTTGAGAGCAGCGCGCGCGCGTCGCTAGCTGACTAGCAGCTAACTTGGCTGCTTTTGGCTGCTTTTGGCTGCTTGGCTCACTAGCTGTGACTAGCCTGGCGGCCTTAGTGAGCGAGCGAGTGAGTGGATGTCCTCTCTTCAGTGCTCTGTGCTTTATGTTTGTATGTGTGTTGGTTTGTTCGCTTACTCGTTTGTTTGCCAGCTTCATCTTTGGCCTTAGTTTGTGCTTGCTGCCTGCTGCTTCATTCTTTCTTTCGCACGCTGTTCGTTCGCACGCACACAGCTGCAAATGAGTTGCATGCAGCATGCTGCCACTGCCACACTGCTGCTCTGACTGTTGCTTGCCGTCCTCAGCACCGTCAGTTGGATTTGTGCGCTGCTCGCGTGAGGACGTGCCGCAAAGAACAGCCGATTGAACAAAAACACAAAAGTAATCGCAATTCGCAAATCGCAAATCGGAAAACGCAATCGCAATTCGCATTTGCAATTCGCAGTTGCAACTCGTGAAGTTGCAACTCGTGTGCCAGTGTTTCGTCAGTGTTTCTGCTGTTTGTTTGTTGTTCTCTCTCTCTCTCTCTCTCTCTCTGTCTCTCTTGCATGCGCTGCCTGTTGGCCCGATGATGGTTTAGGCCAGTTTGCAACTACGACGCTATCGGCGCGATCTTCAAGCGACAACAGAGCGCCAATAGCGCAACGAAAAATTAAATGAAATTTATCAAAAAATAATATATATATATAAATATAAAAAGTGAAATATTATATTTTCATTTTGTGTGTGTGTGTGTGTGTTTTTTTTTTGTTTGTTGCCTCCCCCATCGTCGCGTGTGTTTGACCATACTGAACTATTTCCCCTTTGTGTTGTTTCGTTTCGTTCTTGGTTTTTTTTTTACCGATTTTTGTTTATGTGCCAAACTAGTTTCGGAGTTAATTGAATTTTTTTCGCCTGTAGCCGCTGTAGCTAATTTGCAAGTGCTGTTTGATCGCCTCGATGCAGCGAGTCAAAGTCGTTGCCTGCTTCGCGAGAATTGAAAAGCGCCAAACGCAACAGTAGCTGAAGCAGAAGCAGCAGTAGGAGCAGAAGCCGAAGAGGCAGCAACAGCAGCAGCAACAACAACAACAACAATAATAACAACAACAACATCGTTATCAAGAACTGCTGCAACGTTACAAGTGAGTAGTCGTAATATGACCAATGGGTGGCTTCGACCTCAAAAAGGATCTTCAAAAGATCATTCACCTTTAAGCACAAGACTTTTTCACAAATATCCTTCTAACGACTGCAGATCGAGTCTTTTAATAAGCAATCAATACTGAGTACAATATACCAAACAAATACTAGTCTGGGAATGAGTATTTTAATAATAAAGAAAATAAATACTAAATTAATGAGCCATCAATATTAAATACTAAATATATACAAAATATCAAAGAAATACAAAAATATTAAAAGAAAGTCTGGGAACGAGACTTTTAAAAAGCAATCAGTACTAAATATTAAAGAAATGCTAAATTTAAAAAAAAAAACTAAATTAATGAACAATCTATAAATAATGAGCAATCTAAATATTGTAAAAATACTAAATACTAAAGAAATACTAAAATAGAGATAGAAAGTCTGGAAACGAAGGACGAATCTTTCAATAAGCAGTCAATACTAAATACTATAAAATACTAAAAAAAAAAGAAAAATACTAAACACTAAAGAAAAATACTATTTGAAATTTAGTTAAACTTATTTTTTTTTTTGCAAATCAATGAACAATCTATAAATAATGAGCAATCTAAATATTGTAAAAATACTAAATACTAAAGAAATACTAAAATAGTGATAGAAAGTCTGGAAACGAGCCACAAATCTTTCAATAGGCAGTCAATACTAAATACTAGAAAAATACTATAAAAAATAAAAATACTAAATACTAAAGCAAAATACTATTTTAAATTTAGTTAAACTTATTATTCTGTTGCAAACATTTATCCTCAGTATTCAGTATATTTATGTGTGATATTATTTATTATATTCAACCTAGTATTAAATACTAAATAAGAGTAATAGTATTATTTACTACTATAATATATTCAATACTATTATTTATATTTAGAATTTAATATAAAAAATAATAAAATAGATTAAAATGAAAACTCAAGCAAATATTTGCGAAAGCAACATAATAAAAATATAAGTAATAGTAATAAATATATTATAGTAGTATTTAATACTAGAAAAAGGAAAATTCTTGCTGCTGGGGTTGTCGACTCGAAAATTCTATCTGTGATTATAATACATTAGGTTTTGTTTTTATTATAAAATTGGAAATTTGCATTATGTTTTCCATTGAAGCAGTTTGTATGAGGTTGGATTATTTATGATATAGTTTCAAGAATTATATACAGTAGCTAAGACTGTTTGTTCAGCAATTTTCTAGAAGAAATACATTTATTTTGAATTACTAAAACATTTACTTAATGTTTGTTGATTAAGATTTAGATCTAGATGTTGCTTAAGTTGTTTTGCAGCATTTAATTATTTTGTGTACTTCGTACAAAAATATCTCTTCTTAATTTTGCAAGAGTCTTAAATATTCTATAACATTTCTAATAAAGTTTTGTACATTTCAAACATATTTTGTATCCTTGTAGAAGATGATTGCATACAAATTTTTTAAATTGCAAGAGAAATCGTTGAATTTTATTTTATTTATTTATTAAGCAACCTTTGTCTTCGAATTTCGTTTTATTTAACAAACATTTGCTTTCGCTATCCGTGTCAAGTAGTTAAAAAAGATTGGCAATCAATCTTCAAGGCGTTGCAATTGTATTTGAAAATGAATTTGTGTTTTTAATTAGTAAATAATTCGCAACATTGATTGTTTATCAATGTGCAAGGTGTTGCAAATGTGCTGCAATTTGATTGGCAAATCATTGTTAGCCAAGCAGCTTGGCAAGTCAGTTGTGATTGTGATATGAGTTTGATAGTTGATTTGAGGTTTGTTAGCAAAATTTGCTTGCAGCTGCAGTTCAAATTGAACTAATTTCGAGTAGCAAACAAATCAAGTGTGTATGTGTGTGTGTGTGTGTGTGTGTTCATTGAATTGAAATTGAAATGTCACCAAGTTGCACGTGCTGCTATCATGTTGTTTCGGCTTGCAACGTTTACCGCCGCTTATCACTTTGACAGGAGTTGGAAGGCTGCAAGGCTGAAAGGTGGAAGGAAGATGGGGGAGGCAGGACGTGCGGTCGCGTGGCAGCATTTCAGTTCAGTTGAGTTCAGTTCAGTTGCAGTTGCAGTTGCAGGAGCAGCATTCAACGGAAGTGCAATGTTAAATTAGGGCGGCAAACAAAGCCAAACAAAACTTGAATAACAATTTTCGGGGCGAAGTTTCTCTGTGCGCAGAGTTGAGGCTGACGACATGAACATGGCCATAGACATGGCGACAGCTGCCTCCTCGTTCTTGCCTCCTCGTTGCCTGTCGTCTGCCACTCTCTCTTCCTCTCTCTCTCCCTCTTTCTCTGGGTGGAGTTGTCCGCTTCAAGTGTCGTTATAAAATAATAACTGTCACCCAGTGAATGCCTCACCTTCTGTGCAGCTCAACATTGTTGTTTGTTTTCAGCGCGTAGGAGTCAGTGTCACAGTCAAAGACAGAGAAAGAGACAGAGACAGGGGCAGAGACAGAGCCAACGACTACGGCTCTAGACACCATTTTTTGTTGCAGCTTCCTTTTGTCTAATTTTTGGTCTGCCTGCACTTTAAGATTCCCATGCAATTAGCTTAATTTTTAATGCTAATTTGAAGAGTGACAATTGCTGGAAATTCGCAGCTGAAAACTAAATTATGCAAGCCGACAACTAGATGTGTTACTGTAAAGTTAAGGCAGTAATATTATATAGTATTACTTAACTATATATAAATACATATAATAATATAAATATAATGACTTATAAGGTTTCTATTCTAATATTCTTTTCAACTTAAGTGTAACTTTTATTTGTACAACATTTATTTTATATACAATTTCCTAAATTTCAACAAGTTTATTAAGCTTTTAGGCTTTTTATTTTGAATTATGAAAATTCCAAATATATTTCACTAATTTACATAATTATATAGTTTAACAAAGATTAAATGAAACTTTTGTAACCACAAGATTTATTTTATATAAAATTTATAACGTATTTTTAACTTCAGTGTAACGTTTTTTCTATATAATTTATTATATTCCAACAAGCTTAGCATTAAAGTTTATTACTGAATTGATATTTTTATTATTAAAATTTTTTTAATATATATTTTACAACAAGTTAGTTTAGCATTTTAGCTTAATATTTTCATTACTATTTTTATGAATTGGAATTCAAAATATAACTCACTAAACAATAATAACTTTATTTGGCATTAAAGATTATTATTTGTGTTATTATTTTATTCATTAAAATTCCAACTGAATTCATTTTTAAGTTTATTATTTTGATTATCGATTTATTTATCAAAACTTTAACTAAATTCATATTTTATTTCGACTAAATTCATAATTTATGCAAATATGGGAGAATGTTCTCTTTTCAACATTTAGCGATATTATTGTTACTATGTTATTCATAAAAATTCTAACAAAATGTATCTTTTTTAAAAAAATTGTTATAATGTGGGTGTGTTCGCTTTTCAACAGGAAAAATGTTATCACAATTTAAACTATTTCTTTGTTGATATTCATTCATTTTTATTGACTTTAATGACGATTTGATTGCACTGCAACTTCACACCAATTAAGAATATTTTATTTATTTAGAGCACAACAAACAAGATAAGCAAAAGAAGTAATAATTCACATGTGGGTTACAAATAATTATCAAAATGAAAAACAACAAATTTGTGTCGATTATCGACCACCCAATTTGATATCAGGCGGTGGATGGCTTTGATGAGCTTTGTCTCTCTGTCCGATCTGCAACTGGATCAGAGCACAAGCCGCCTTTAGCCGCCTTTTGGCTTGTTTGTCCTTTCGCCAAGGCAACTGGCTGTGGCTGTGACTGCTGGTGTGACAGCAATTGTAACTGTTTGTTTTTTGTCCGCCAACGCCTGAGACTGTGACTGAGACTGAGACTGAAGTTGAGACTGACCCGCCACTCAACGTCATCGGCATTGTTTGGCTTTTCGGCTTTTTGGCTTTTTGGCTCGGTAATCGTGCGACACCGACGCTGCTGCTCCAAGCGCTGACTAAATCCAGCTTAAAGCATATCAAAAATAAAAAATACAAAAAATAAAACCTTACAATCAGCTCGACTCGCCGATGCTCTACATTAATTCTTAATATTTTACATTAAGTAAAATGATGCAAAAAATTTGTAGGCAACTTTTTATATACAGTTTTATATGTTAAGGCGTTTAATATATTTTAACGAATTTTATATTCTTTGAAAGCAAACGTGACTAACATGTATTCACATATGCTCGACACTGTACTTTATATATAGAAAGATTATATTATATTTATTTTCTTGTACTACATTGAATTAAATTATAATAAACTCAAAGAAATTTTTTTATTGTTTAAGTTATTATTTTATTTATAGCAAATTTCCATTTATTTTTTTGTGTGGCAACCTTACTAGATTATTAAAAAGATACAATTTAATTTTTAGCAAATTTCTGTTTAGCTTTGTTTAAGCTGAAAATATTATAGTTAAATAAATTTATTTAAAATTTGATAACCAAATGTGTTGTTGATCTTACTAAATTTATATTAAAAGAAGATTTTTATTTCACTTTTTGTTGCTGTTCATTTTGTAGTAAGATTAAAAACATAAAATTTTAATTTTGAATTTGAAAATGTCTTTAAGGAAAGTTGGGAATATCGCATCTAAATTCACTTATGTATAAAATAAAAAGCAAATGTTTTATTAGCTTATATATAATTTTATTCATATTAAATTAGTATTCAATTTTTTGTGAACAAAATTTCGTGGCTTAATTAATTGTTATGAAATATAACAAGGAAATGTTTGGTTGGGAAATTTGTTTATATCAAAGTGTATATTATTTTTTTTCGACAAATATCAAAGCTAAAGAATATTACATATGTATAAGCATATATATGATTGAAAATATAGTAATTGTATTTTCTAAACTTGCTATTTGTTAAATTAAACATTTATTTTTATTTATTTATATACGTATTTACTTATTAATTTATTTGAGCCAAATTTCGTGGCTAAATGATAATATCCTACAACCAAAAAGAAAAGAGAAAACTGAGACAAACTGATTTTGGCTCCAACTATGGACTTGAGTTTGTTTTTTTTTTTTCTTTTTGGCTTTGGTTCTGGTTACCATTATTTTGTCGCCAGATTATATATGTACATATGTAACATATGTATGTATGTGTGTGTGTGAAAGTTGAGTGAATGTTGTGCGTTGCCGTTTGTTGGGAAGCCATCCTCAATCTGGCTGGCTGCAATTTTCAAGCTGTCATTTCGGCCAACAACAGCTGCAGGCAACAGAGAAGAGAAGAGCCTTTAGGCCTTTTCGCAATCGTGTTGACCATATTGACCAGGTTGTTGCCCTTGCGGCTGTTGTTAGTCAGTTAGTTCGGCTTGCTCAGCAATGATTAGCTAATAGATATACTTAGTTGGTACTGCTCATTAAAGAATTGGCCATAACATAACTGAGAGCAGCTTCAACTCCAACTCCAACTCCAACTCCAACTTCGACTTTGACTTCAGCTCCTGGTCGTCATCCTTTGCCATCAACAATTTCCTTCTGCCTCCGCCTCGTTTGATGCTTGTCAATGAGGATTGAAGAGCTTGTTGGCGCTGCCTCGACTGGCTCTCATGCCACTGACCAACGAACCAAAGCTGCGCCAGCTGCAGCTTGGCTTTTTTTCGGCCACAAGTTCTAGTTAGTGTTCATGGTGCTGTGTTGCTGTTGTTGTTGCTGTGGTTGCCTTTTGCTCTTACTCTTGCTCTTGCTGTTGACTTCACAGCACCGAAAACCGGTCTCGAAAGTCGTCTAAATGCTTATCCCCAGCCTTCTGACTGCTGCCTTGCTGCCTCTCTATCGGTGTGTGTGTGCTGGTGTGTGTGTGTGTGTGTGTGCTGGGTGTCCCTGTGTGTGCGGACTCCCAGTGGAATGTGTTAAAGTGTCTAAAGCTGTTTGCTACCGCCGCCCGTTTCCGCTTGCCTTGGCCCCACTTTTCTGCCATAGTAGCTAACAAATCACAAAATAAAAACAGCCAAATCCCCGTTGAGCATGCTCGATTTCAAGTTACCTTAGCATCCGTTCAGAAATATATAGTATACATAATCATAACAAAGAATAAATTTCAATTTAATAGACAAGCAACCAAACTAAAATTAAGTTAACAAACCAAAAATATCCTGAAGTCTTTAGGCAATAAGGAACTGTATTCGTTATTTCAAATAAAATATAATAATAAAATAAAAATAATAAATATTCACAATATTTCATCTTATTTTATATTCCGATCATTATTCATAATTTAAAATAAGAACAAAAGGAATGGAAGTAAATTTCTCCATATGAAGTCTCTAGATTCTATCGATGGTCGACTAAAAACTACCCTAGTATTTTTTAAACTGTGTATTAAGATTTCTACATCCTAATTTTTCATAAAGGATAACTTAAGTACAGTTATAATAGTACAAAATAATGCAGTGATTGGTATCAAATAATTATATTTCAATTGTGAAGAAATTTGAAATAATTTACTCTATGTAAAGTCTCTAGTTTCTAGGGATGCTCGACTAAAAACTACCCTAGTATTTGTGAGCATTGATAGCTGCTCTCCATCCTAATTCAATATAAAGAATAATAATAAATAAGAATATTAAGAATAATAATAATTTCAGTACATTTGTAGTATTAAAAATAATACACTAAATGGTAGCAAATAATTCTATTTCAAGGCTCTATTGAAGCTATTTCTATCAAAGCTGGAATACATAATACCCTATTTGGCAATATTTAATTGGCATGGTTAACTTATTTACATAGATTTGTCATTCAAAAGTACATTGCATTAAATTACATGAACTTATTTTATTTTAAGTTAATAGAATCCATCACAAAAAAATGCTAATTTTATGCAAAACGATTATTTTTCATTTAATTTTAGCCAATTTCGTTTGTCAATTTTTGGTAAACTTCAAGAGAACATAACTAATAGAAAAACGTTAAGGCTTACTTATAAAGAATTTTAATTACTCTTCTCTTGTTCTTCCACTACGGAGACCAAAAAAAAAATGTTGTTTATTTTTTTCATATTTACTCTTCTATGCATATATTGTAATATGTTATATTAAATCAAATAATGCTTATAAAAATAATATATATTATATAAAATGCAATTGCTTATATTCCCCGTCGGAAAATCCTGGTATTTATCGAGACATCGTCAAGCAGACAGCAAATAAATATTATAACACTTAACCAAAAATATAAATTTCGAAACGTAACATTAAACTAACAAAGTATTAACTGACAGTATAATGTGGCAGACAATTATGTTTTATTTACATTTGCCCAATTTTGAAGAATTACTGCTCGGTTGATTGGACAACCAAGTTCATTAACTTTTGAACCTCCGAGCTCTGAAGTTAGAGTGCCAACATTTGGGTTGAGTAGAAGATTGCCACACTATATATCAAGGCAGAATGTGTTAAGCTAATTGCTGTCTGCTTGACGCCGTCTCGAGTAGACCACTGGGCTAATGAGCTGCGCCACAATTTGGTGATGACGTCTCACCAGGTCCTTGGTCCAAATCGAGGATCCTCTTTATAAATGCAGAAAAGTGGCAGCAGTAATAGTAGTTGTGGTAGTAGAAGTAGAAGTTTGAAGTTTGTTTGTTAGCACCGAAAATCCGGCTGCTTGATGTTGCTTTTTGGCTGGCTCTCTCTCTCTCTCTCGCTCTATCGGTCTCTCTCGCTCTGGGAGTAAACAACAAGCACAGAGGGAACGCTAATTGCATGCATCAACTGCACAGCAAGCTGTCCAGTCTGGGAACCAGATGGCATCCCTTTTCTTTTTTTTTTGTTGTTGTTGCGCCAAACGTCCAACCGGGCCAAAAGGCAGTGCCGAAGCTCAAACTGAAGCTGAAGCTAAAGCTAAAGCCAAAGCCATCGAATAACGTCGTCTCCGTGCACGAAAATTAATTTCCGCGCTACAAAATTTAACTAAGTTGAGTTGAGGTTTCTCCCGCTTCTGCTGCTGGCGCCTTCGCTTTGCTTTCGCTGCACTCGCTCTTCAAATAGAGTCTGATTGCTTGCTGGCCTGGCTGATAAACCAAAGCCAAAGTTGCTTCAAAGTCCAACTACAAATATTCTATAAATTCATTTGATAAAAAGTTGCATTCGCTACATGAATTCATATAAATTAGAAGCCAACTTTTCATTTAGAATGTTTTTATTTATCATAATTTTTATTTTTTTTTTTTTTATGGTAAAAATCATAAATTTCAAATGTCATCATTTTTTTTTAAATAAATTTATTTCAGTTCTTATGTTTAATCAACTTTTTATGTAGAATGTTTTTATTTATTCTAATAAATATTGTGATAGATTTTTATTATCATTTTTAAATACAAAAAGCAAAAGTTTAAAATATTTTTATTTATCGTAATTTATTTTAAATATTTGCAGATTTTTTTCAATTTTGTGTTCAAAAGCTTAAATGTTTTTCGTTAATGACAATTTGTTTTCAATATTTTTTGTTTCAATGTTACTTTATTTTATGTCAGTATACCAAGTTTACTTTTTCTTTAAATTTTGTTAAATATTGCAATATTTTATTTAAAATTTTTTTTAGTAAAAAAATTAATAAAATGTTATGTTTGATACATCATAGTTTATTTTAAATATCTGGTCATTTTATTTGAATTCAAAAATTTCAAATATTTAAAATATTTGAAATATTTATTTGAAATTTTCCTTTTTATATGTCAATGTTAAACATGTTCCTAATTTTCTTACCAAATTTTTTCAAATATTTGAATTTTTTTTTTTTTTTAATATTTTATTATGTTTATAAACTTGATGCTTAATAATTCAGAATTGTTTTATTTATCGTGATTCGTTGAATTTATTCCAATTTATTATTTTTTGTGTTCATTAAAAAAAGTTTACAAAATTTGTATTGTTATTTCAACACAATTTCATATGTTTATTAATTTTTAACATAATGTCAAATATATCTTTAATTAAACCAGTTTATATTTAGCTTAGCCATTTTTCTTGTAAGTATTTGTCTACTTGTCTCAAAGTAGCGAGTATATTGCAGTCGAGCAGCCTTGGCAGTAGTGTGTTCTTTCTTGTATCGTTTGTTTTTTGTAGCTCATCACATCTGCAGCTTGAAGCTTTGGCGTTGGCTTTAGCTTTGGGGGCTACGTCAGGGCTTGTTTGATGATGACATAGTATTTGCCCAAGTTAATGGGAAAATGAGAAATGAGTTAGCCAGGCTTCAAAGCCATATGCACTACAACCTTTTCTCAACGTTCTCTCTGGTCGTCTTGTTGCAATCTCTCCCCCTTTGCAAATGAGCATGCTTCTAATGGAGTTTTTAAATAACTAATCAATTGTTGTTGCAAGCGGCAAGCGGCAAGCGGCAAGAACATGAAGAGTGAGGTCAGACGACATAATTGATTGTTGACACGAATGTTTGGACAATTTTTGGATTCGGGAAGTTTGCTGCCAACTGATTCTTAATTAGCTGGCAAACAATTATGACTAAAAGTGTTCACAGGTCACCAACAGCAGCAGCAATAGCAACAGCAACACACAGCAACAGCCAACAGCATAAAGGCCAATAAGTAAACCAATTAGTCGACTGCCTGCCGACTAAAATAATACGAGTAACTACTATACTATACATAGTAGCTAGCTATTGCCACTAATTCCATTGGCTGGAATGCAAGCAACTCTCTCAGTTGCTGTCATCGTTGTTGTCGCTGTTGCTGTCGTTGTTGCTGTTGCCGGTGTTATAAGCGCATTCGACTTTTTACACGGGCAAAAATACTTTCAGCACCTTCCGAGTTGCGCGTTTCCTCCCCCCAGACAATATTACTATTAAAGCTCATATATTGAAAGTAGCCGTCAGTGAAGTACTCTGTGTTATAATATAATATTGTGAAAGTATATATATTTTATTAGGTATAATAAATTGTTGTCTTCAATAATTCTCTGAATATACTTTTAAAACAAATATAAAAAACAGGCTTATACAAATATATAAATATGACTTTCATATAAGTTTAATTACATTAAGTTTTAAATTAAATAAACTTGTTATTATAAACCTGGTACTATAAGAAGAAAAACTTCATAGTTATTTTTGAAAAAAATGTTTGAATAAATTACTTATGCTTGTATGTATAATAAAATGTATTTATTTATATTTATTTTTATTAATTAGTTAAACCACTTCAGAAATAAAATACGATAAATATGAACTCCAATATTCTAAAGAATTTGAAATTGAATAAATGAAATAATAATCTATAAAAAGAAAAGTTAACACAACTCTACTAATTAAAAAAAAAATATTATATAATGAAATACTTCCACTTGCATAATATTAATTTCATTAATCTAAACAATTTCTTAATTCTTTATCCCAATTCTTTTCAAATACTGCATAAATTTAATTACATTAATATTTAAATTAAATAAATTTGGTATTATAAACCTGGTACTATAAAAAGAACAATTAAATCTACTCTACTTATATTTTACTAATCATTAATCTAAACAAATTCTGTATTTCTTTTTCTGAATTCACTTTAAATACTGCATAAAAAAACATACCTTTCTTTTCTGCGCTGCAATCGAAAAAAAAACATGGCAGTTGTTTTTTTCTTTTGCATTTGACTAGTTCTTAAATCTTTGCGCCTCTTGGCTTTTGCATAGCACAACAAAAAAAGAAAAGGAAAGAAATTGGTCATAAACAATTGTTGCAGGTAACATAGCGCCCCATCTACAAGACAGCTGGCTAGATATATTTTAGTATAGTATAGTATAGTACTATGGGGGCGCCCAATGAAGCTTGAAACGCGCTGAAAATGCGCACGAAAAGCTCTCAAGTAATGGCAATCCGCTTTGGCCTTAAATTTAACTATGGCTTTGTATCTCCCATGTTGCTATTGCTGTTGCTATTGCTGTTGCTGCTGCACAGGCAATCTCTTTGTACCCTGCATCATCAATAATTGAGAGGGTTTGTACTCTGTTAGACAACAAACAATTTCTATTGATTATTCAATTAAAGTAATGATAAGATTTGCATTAAATAGTAAAGTGAATAAAAAGAAAATATTTTAAATAATTCTGAAGAAAAACTTTAAAATTAAATTTCAGAATTTGAAGTATATTTGTTGAATACTACCTATGTACATCAATTTAAGTTTGAAATTGAGTACTATTTAAATATGACTCTCCATAATAACTACGAGTTCAATAACAGACTTAAAATTGTATTGAAAGCCTCAGTTACTCATGTCTAGAATTCAATTCTTGAATTTATAATTTCCAGCATTTAATTTAAAGCGTCAAGTAAGACGAAAAATATAAAATGAATATATAATAAATTCAAACATTTTAAAAGGATTTCTAAAGTTAAAAATACATCATAAAAATAGGTGTAATCCATTTTTCTCGAGCTGTGAAAACATATAATTATTTTTTTTTTAAAACTAACGAGTATTCATAATAATAAAAAATAAATAAATTTATAATAGACGTTAACACTAATGTAATTGCAAAGCACTGCCTGCAAAGGTATTCGGCTAATAATGCACATATCATATATATAATATTATAAATATGCTTTCAAATCACCTAAAAGAAAATTGCATAAGTTTAACAAAAAAAAATAGTTAATAATGAAATTTGTTAGGCTTGCAAAATTTGTTGATAGACGAGTGCAAGAAATCAGCTACTTAAACAAATAATATAATAATTAATAATTTAAGTATTCTATAGAATGAGCTCAATAAATTACAGGGTATTCGAGTGGCTGAGAACTCTTGAGTCTATAGTCTTCTACTCGTTTTTGCATACATATGATACGAGCATGCCCTTTGGCTCTCGCTTGGCATCAGCGACAACAACAACAACAGCAACAACAATAGCTACAACAAGGCAGTAAACGTTACTAATGTTGCAGTTGCACGTTGAACGCTGACTGCGACTGCAACTGCGACGTCGACTGCGCTGGCAGTTGTACATATTATTGCATTTTGTAAGCTAAGTGATTTCAACATAGTTATTTCTGCCGCTTTTTATTTCATCTGCCTCCGCTCTCTCTCTCTCTCTCTCTCGCTCTCTTTGTCTCTCTCGCTCTGTCTATCGATGTGGGATTGTGTTTCGCCCTCGTAGCAAGAGTCAGAGATGCAGAGTCAGACTCAGACTCAGACTCAGAGCCAGAGCCACTTGGGTCCTTATGTTTAGCTTCATCCTCACACTGCTGCGCATAATAAAAGTTGCTCTCTAGCTCACTTGATGACTTGAATCGTTGCCGTTGCCGTTGCCGCTGTTGCTGTTGCTGCCGCTTTACAATTTCGTTTGCTGTGAACTTTTCCTTAAGAAAAATTACAATGTTGATAAGTTAAAAGCCGGACCGGCTGGGCGGTAGGTAGGCGTGGCAAAACGCAAACGCTTAAGTGGCCCTTAAGTGCCTCAAGTTGCGGTTGCACGCTGCCTGCAACATCGAACCTCCGCCTTGCTTCCACATTGCGTTGCGTTTGCAATCGAATTGCGTTCGTTCTTTTTTTTTCTGTTTTGTTTTGTAGTTCGCTTTTTTGCTATTTAAAAGTTGTTGACGCTGCCGCATGCCACTTCACTTCAATATTTGCATAAAATTGATACCAAGTAGAAACGCAATTATTGTCTTATGAAATGAAGAACATTTCATTACGACAAAATTGTCTCAGCACTCTGAAATTCTTTAATCTACAGTATTCTATTATTATATGAAGTATTATATTATAGCATATACAATATAATAATATAATGAATTTATATTTTTTTTCAACACTCAATAATAACTATAGTCAATATAATTCCTCAAAATTTGCTTGCGATCAGATAATTTGTAGAAGTTATTTAAGAAATACTTTTGTATGGGAAATAACTCTTATTGACTACGGATCCTCGTTGCTTTGGCAATCTGATATTTTTTCCACACGACGTTATTTTATAAATGTAGTAAAATGTCACATGTAATACTTGTAATATACCAAATACATAATACATGTAATATACCAGATATTTGAATTATTTTTGTGGTATATTAATTTGGTATATTTTAAAACTAATACCGGACTGTTTTGTTTTTATTTTAAATGGGAAGCGTGTATCTGACAGTCAAGCAAACTCGACTTTCTTATGTATTAGTATATTTTTGGTATATTAGTTTGGTAAATTTGTAGCGGATATCTCAAAGTCGAGCACACTCGATTGTAGCTTTCTTACTAGTTATGTATAATAGTTGAAAAAATATATATGTTAAATATTTTGCTTTTTTTTCTATTTGCAGCTGAACGCATTTTATTGAATCACATTAATCGGTTTATGTTATTATGAAATTAGGTAAAGTGCAAAATGCAAACACAAGTCACATAAAAAATGCCATAAAATAATCAATAAACACAATTGTCAAAGTGCCAAATAATTGTCAAATTAAAATCGGTTAATTAATTAATGCAAACGTGCATTCGGGGAAACTAATCGCATTAACGCAAATTAATTGAAATAAGGTCTCTGGGCATTTGGCCACTGACAGAGAGATCGCAAAACACGACAACAACCATAACAATAATAATAATAATTGGCATTTGCCCCCGCTGAGAAAAGTGCATAAAAGTTAAGCAGCAACAACAGCGAAAGCAACATCAGCAGCAGAGCAAGTTGTAAATACCCTGGAGAGATCAACTGGCCTCGCCGAATGCATTTAGTTTAATTACGCAATTTAATTGCTTGGCCATAGACTGCAAATTCCCAAT